>RJWJ010001789.1:0-117930 GCA_004363605.1 Indri indri
ATTTATTCTTACAGTTTATTTGCTTGGGTATGGAATATATCAGTACATTACTTTTCCATCCCACTCTCACCTATAGAATATGAAAAGTTACCAAGTTCTTTTAATTCTTACCAAGTGCTATCTACTTTATATGTAGATAGTGTTCTGACCATTGACAGCCAATAATAGTGGCAATCCAATTGCCTACAGTATATCCTCATAAAACTGGAGCATATCAGACCTCAGCACACCCAATTCCACATTCCTCTGTTCGGCAGAGTGACAAACCATTCAGGAAGCCTGATAGATTTACTTGCTCATGGTTTTCCCAAGAATAGGTTGCAGTAATTCTGAAGATAACCACCCCTTTGATCCATGTTGTCATTAACATAAATATTCACCATTAGTCTTAAATTTCTGGTCATACTATTTGAGGAAATAAAATAATTTATTGATGGAGAAAAAGTAGAAAGGAGATTTTTTTTCCCCAGTAGCATACAGTGAACTTCTGTGACTTGAAGCATTTCTTATAGCTGTAGCTTATTTCTCCAGACACTCAAATCTTTCAAAATGTAAACTGTAGCTTAAGTTACTCACTGGCAGCCATATAAACTTAGAGTCACAGACATGAAATGTTGGGCTTGGCTTCCAAGAAAACAAGCTGTGTTAAGGAAGAAATACAAATAACACAGGCAGTCCTTGCGTCAGTCAGGGCAAATGAAAACATTGTAGCTGATGAGTAGGTAAGTGAAAGACATTTTTTATCAGTGGTGTTGTTCTGTACCACCTCTAAATGTAGAAAAGAATGTATGGAGTAATTGATGTTTTACTGTCACAAACACAATTTTTGTGTATTTATATTCAAAATCTGGAAATTTCACATTTCCAGTGGTGGTAGTAAGTAGTAAAATTAATTAATTTGAGGATCATCTACTTTTATTTCCTTACTCACTTTTTGGTGTTGTAGTAGAAAACTGTGAAATAGCAAATGAAGGAATTTGAAAAAAAGTAACAAAACTGAATAAGACAGAGTAAATAAATCAGATTTTTATAACCAAAAGTTGGATCCATAAAAAATATCAGGTCTCTCGACTTACAAGACATTTTTCCCAGTACCCTGTAACAACATAACAGCTAATAATTTGGGTTTTTTTCGGTTTCATTTGCTACAACAAATTACACTCACGTCATCTGTGTGTATAAAGGGTATTTCATGTGTTGCTTAAGACTAGCCACTTTGCCATAGCTACATGATTATTATTCACATTATTACTATACTTCCACTGTATCCATTAAGGATCTCAGTGATTAGGTAATCCTTAAATTTACTGAAATAAATTACTAGATAGGGAATCTGTTCATTTAACTACCACCACTGAAAAGGAAGGAAAAAAATAACACAAAGCAAGCAAAACATAACAAAACAAAATTCAAAATTAAAACACTCTACTTTCATTAACATCATTTAAACATAATAATTTACTTCAGCACTATAAACCAAAAAAATAAGAAAAACCTAGAACTTTTAGAAATAATATAGCTTTAAAGGAATTAACCACAAAACAATAGGCCTGACCACTCCACTTAAAATCTTCGTGATATCCTTTAGCAGATGTCTGTATGTTTAAACTGGCAGCATCAAGGGACATTCAATTACTCAACTGATTGGCTGACCGGCCCTAATCCTTCCACTTGGGATGGTTGGAGCTGGCCCCTGGTAGTTATACAAGGCAAATTATAAAAGAAATTGAAGTCTTTTCTTAAATGAGAAAATCACACACACACACACACACACACACACACACACACACATATTAAACCTGCCAAATAAAGTAGTTTATAAAGTCTTGTAATTCAAAGAAAGGTAACCCTTGAATAGTTCACAAATGGATGTCAGATTATAGAGCTGGATACACTGTTGCTACAGCAAACTGCTTATTTAGTGTTCTAAAGCAGCTACCATGCATTATTGGCTGCAGAGAGGTCTTTATTTCAACCACATTTAACTTTTTACAGGATATAATAATACCCTGCACATTTCACACAGTGCCTGGAGCACTGATGATTTTCTTTGCTTCCCTGGAAAAGCACTCAGCTGAAAAGACTGAACTGTGGCCTATGGGCTGGAATTCATCACTTCTTTATTTTAGCAGTCTGAATTCCCCATTAATGATTTTGCACATTAGCAGCTAATCAAACAGTTTAGATAAGCTGGGAAGAAATGCTTTGCTATACTCACATGCAAGAAAGAGCTTACCTTACGGAGAAAATAAACTCCTGTGCCATCAATCAAAATTAAGGGAATGCAAAATAAATAATAGCAACTGAAGAAAGACATGACATATAATGCTGTAATTATACAAATTAAGCTAGAGAAAGAATCATAGGTTTTCAAGCGAGAAAATAAGAGGAAATGTACTGTCAATGTTAGAAAAACTAAGACACACAAAGGCCAGATGCTTGAAATGGAATATAATTTAATATTGTGTTAAAACACTTAATTCTGAATATATATGCATTATAAAAAAATTCCTATGAGGAGCAAAAGAGGGGGGCAGACAAAATAATCCCCACTATGACTATTTAGTATCCTGATTGGCCCAGAGCTAGAGACACCACAAATAGGGATGAAAAGAACAAAGAACGAAGTATCACCACACCCAGGCTCTCTCCATTCTGTTCAGTTAGTAAGGCCACTGGGGCAAGTCACTTACCAGAGTGCATTTTGTTAATCAGTAGTACAAGGGAGTTATTAGAGCCCTCATTTTTTAGACAAGGGAACTGAGTCCAATGTCTCGAAGAAGGTCTCAAAGCTAGGAAACGGTAACCAAGATTCAAATCCAGTTCTCCTGTCTTCAAAAAAGTGTGCTTTTCTTGTACTAGGATTGGACTCACCAAACTGGATAATCTCCCCACCAGTTACCAAATTCAGTGTGTATGGGAAGAGATGGAAGAACAGTTACATAACCACAAAGAATTAGAGAAAGTACCATAAAAATGGAAGAAAATGGCTCGAGTAAAGCGCAAAATGGCAATGTGAGACAGAAGGGTGGAATACTGAAGCATTCTTTTTGTAGAACTCCTGACAGTTCTCTCTCAGATATGAAGGTGTTAACACAGTCACTTTGAGTTCTGTTCTTCAGGCCTAATTAAATCCTAAGGTATGAAAGAAATTGTAGATGTAGAAGCAGAACCCCATGCAGGTATCTTAACTGAGGTTGCAAAAAACTAATGAGGCAAATCTTTAACAAATTTTTCTGCAAGTTAGGAAGCAGATAGATTTCTGAAACAATAATCTTAGCAATATTCCATAAAGCATTGATAAAGAGCTGGTTTGTGACCTATTTCAGGGGCAGAGATGAAAAGATTCCGAGAAGATTATTAAGTTCTCTACAAACAAAACTTGCAAAACCAACCATTCAACTATTCAAATTTTACAACCATTTATGAAGATATAAAAGGCATGCTTAGCAAACAGACAAATTACAAGGCTGGGAGGGACAGCTGATTCTCTGGTTAATTAAGATTAAAATAATATCTGTAAATTGAAACAATGCTAAATCTAATGAAGTATAACATAATTGGAATAAAGTCCTGAAGTCAATATTTTGAAAACTTTGCATAAGTATAAATTTCCAGCAAAAATATCGGCACAATTTTATGACATATATTTGAAGATTTTAGTAGACTACAAATTCAACATAAGGCTACATGGTGATGTAACTGCTAAAAAAGTGAATGCAATTCTTTTGTACAAACAGATATCTAAAATATACATCAAGGGAAGTCATTACATCATCAATCAGATCATGTACCAGATATTGTGGCCACTTGTAGACCAAACAATTTAAAGGGCTGAGAAACAAAAGCGCCTTCAAGTGAAAGTAATCGTGTCAGCTTGAAGATTGGCTGAAGACCTGGGGCATATTCAGTTTGCAGAACATAAGACTTTCTTCGAATATGCAAATAATTGGCATGGATAAATGGTGGTAAATTCATCCTGCATTATTCTGTTATGAGGGTGAAGTTCTAGGACTCAGATTTGTGTTTAAAATAATGAAGAACTTTATAACATCTAGATGGATCCCCCAACTGGATAGCATGTTTCATATGCAGGGATTTTCTTGGCATTGAAAAAGTTCAAGCACTGGATGACTGTTGAAGGTGTTGTAGAAGAGATGCGTGCATTAGGCAAGGAGGCTGGAGATAGGCTCCCCGGTGCACATTTGCTATTTTTGGTGCCCAGTGTTTATTGCCCCATTCTTTAGTTTACCCAACATTTTGAGCCTCACTCTCAACGCATTTGCTGTGGATGATGGTGACTGTATTCCCACATTCCAGGAGTAGAACAGAAGACTTAGGCTAAAACAGACTGGCTTTCATGCCTCTGCCCACAATGACTGGTTCAAGGATGGAGGAGACACAATCTGATCAGACCAAGGAATGCTACAGACTCAATTTAATGAGTTTCTGTTGACCTATCAGGGAGTAGACTATCTTTTCTGTGAAATTAGTATAATAATGTGATTTTGAAGCTGTAATTGGGGGGGCAACAGCATCAATCAGGCCTGGAAATGGAGCCATCCTGGATAAAATGAGTTATGAAATGGATACTGGTGATATCACCTTGGCTACCACATCTCTTGAAGTTTTCATTTCTATAAACTAATACATTTTCTCTTTTCCTAAGCCAGTTTGTATTGAGTTTTCTCTCTTATAGGTAACAGAAAGAATCTGAAGTGATACAAATTCCAAGATCCCTTCCAACTCCAGATGAAGAAATGATAAATGATGTAAAGGATACAACTTTTATAAAATCTCAAAGTTAGGGACAAGACCCATAGTTTAATTAAGTGGGCATGTGATGTGAGTCCTGCATGGTATACCCCAACCACAGCTGACAGACATCAAAGAGAAGCCAAGAAGCAAGACTTTGACAGTGGTGGTGATTTTAAGACCAAGACCCAGGAACAGCTATTACTAAGGCAGCAGCTAGTCAGCTCCTGCTGGGAGGCATTTAAACTTTAAAGAGCTCTAGCTGCCATGCTGCCCTAACACCAGAGCAGACAAAAGGCTCTTTAAAGTTTCATTAAACCCTGCTGGAAACAGGCATTTCCTATCTCAGCTAGAAGAAGCCTCTTAAAGTAGCAATATTGAAGTGAAGGAGGAAAATGGAAAACAAATTGAAAAAGGGAGTGACTATTATCTTTCGGAAGTTTAATGGTTTATTATTATTATTATTTTGGTTGACATCCTTATTTGGCATAGTTAAGTAGAAGAGTAAGGGCTGATCAGGGCTATTAGGTAAAAATGAAGAGTAATAGTACTTATAAAGACAACTGGTGCAATGATATCAAAGGAGCTTTGGGTACTGAGTATTAATTAAGGATTATATTTAACTCCAAGTACTGTCTGACAGTTAAAGAATGATAACCTCTTAAGAAGTATAGGATATAGAGTGCTTAGATTTGATTTAAGTGCTTAGATTTGATCCCTGGGATGAAGCCCACTTATCTGTTATGGATTATTTTTCTGATGTGCTGTTGAATTCAGTTTGCTAGAATTTTATTGAGAATTTTTGCATCTACAAGGGATATTGGTCTGTAGTTTTCTTTATTTGTTGTGTCTTTTCCTGACTTTGGCATCAAGGTGATACTGGCTTTGTAGAATGAGTTGGGGAGGATTCCTTCCTTCTCAGTGAGAAGGAATCAGCAAAAGGACTCTGGAAGTATGAAGAATCAGAGTGAATGGTCATTCCCAAAAGGGAACACCAGCTTGCTAGCAATGGATAACAATCAAGATCAGAATATTGAAATGACAGCTAAAGAATTCCAAATATGGATTATAAGTAAGCTCAATGAAATACAAGAGAAATGAAAAACCAGCACAAAGAAACCACAAAAAAAAATCAGGAAATGAATGAAAAATTCACTAAAGAAATAGAATTATTAAAAAAAAAAAAGATCAAATAGAACTCCTAGAAATGAAATTCATTCAAGGAAATACAAAACACAGTGGAACGTCTTAAAAAATAGAGTAGATCAGGCAGAAGAAAGAATCTCAGAGCTTGAAGACAACACCTTCAAATTAAACAAGTCTGTCAAAGATAAAGAAACAGAGAATTAAGAGGAAGGAACAAAGCCTACGAGAAATATGTGATTATATAAAGAGGTCAAACATAAGAATTATAGGCATCCCTGAGGGTGAAGAAGAAAACACACAAGGGTTGGAAAACCTATTTGAGGGAATAATTGAAGAAACTTCTCTGGTCTTGCTAGAAATTTATACATCTAAGTACAAGAAGCTCAACCAACACCTCTGAGAGTCATTACAAAGAGGCTGTCACAACACACAGTCATCAGACTTGCCAAAGTTAACATGAAAGAGGAATTCCTGCCAGTCATAAGGTGAAAACATCAGTTAACTTACAGAGGAAAACCCATCAGGCTAACTGCAGACTTCTTAACTGAGACCTTACAAGCCAGTAGGACTGGGGCCCCATCTTTAGTCTTCTTAAACAGAATAATGGACAGCTTAGAATTTTGATCCTGAAAAACTAAGTTTCTTATATGAGGGAGAAATAAAGACTTTCTCAGACAAGCAAACACTGAGGGAATTTGTCAAGACCAGACCTGTCCTGTAGGCAGCAGATCTGCATTAAAATACATTGATCAGCCCAGTAGAAACCCACCAGTGTAAAATTGCCCAAAAACTAAAGCTCAGAGCCCATACAAAATAATGGCTCAGGAGGTAAAACAAAGTAATAAGGTTCTACCAAACAGGATGAACAGAAATGCACCCCACTTATCAATTCTTTCAATAAATGTGAATGGCTTGAATTCCCTACTCAAGATATGTATGCTGGCTGAGTGGATAAAAAAAACAAGCAAAGTATCTGTTGTCTCCAGGAAACATATCTAACCCACAAGAAATCATTCAGATTCAAGGTGAAGGATTGGAAAACAATATTCCATGCAAATGGCACTCAAAAGAAAGCAGGTGTAGCCATTCTCATACCTTTTTCTTTGCACAATACTTGGATTTTCAATGAAGGAGAAGAAAAACTATGTACTTTGTCCAATTTATATAATGGGACTCACATATGTGGGGAAGAATGGTCATGTACAATCACTGAAAGAAATCAGAACCGAATCTAATTTGTTCTTTGAACAAATCTGCATCCATTTTCCTACAAAATAACAGAGTAATCCACCTTGAATTCTCTTCACCAATAATAAAGCAGAGAGTGGTTGGAAGCAGAGATCTGAGTGCCAGAAAAGAATTTCCTTATAACCATGGATTGCAAAGGTTGCTAGGGACCAATAAGCAGCACCAGGAAGGGAGAAAGAAAGACAGATGATAAATATTTTTATATCTGAAAAATAAAGATGAAGGAAAAAGAAAAAACAGAAATTTAATGATTAAAATCAGCAGTCAGCTCTGAAAAAGTCTTGCATTTTCAACACCACCCTTTGTTGATGTCATTTATCAGGGCAAACACATCAGGGAACACATCAGGCAAACACAACATTGTTTTGGCAATGAAACTAGAATCTACTTCCATAGGATACCTGGTTACCTAGATGAAAGGTAGGTGCCAGGAAAAAAGTTCTTCAGCTAGCACTGTCATACATAAACAACAGAAAATGCTCTTATATGGTGATTGTTTCATAGTCCTATGTCATCTCCTACTCCCAGCTGGCCTTTACTGATCCCTTTTTCTATTAAACTATTTCAGACTCTGCTGTTTACTTGGAATGAATATCACATTAAAATGGAAAATTGGACTTTATCCAATTTAGCTTTAGACAGCTGAAACAGTATCAATGGGAGAAAATGATGCTGTAATTTTCTCCTCTGGTAAAATGTGGCTAGAAATCCATGAAGAAAATGTAGTAATATTCATTAAAATGAAGAATATGCTACAATGAATAGTAATAGTTTGCTTTTAAAGAACTTGTTAAAATGCCATTAGATGTTCAATAATGACTATAAGACGATGTAACGGAGACGTATGAATGAGAATGTTGAGTTCCATTGTTTGTTTTGAACTCCAGAGTGATCTTTTTCAGATTCCATTTTCAAGTATGACAACTGGAAAGGACAATTAAACAGTAACAAAGCTGTTACCAATCTATTCTGAAATGTTGATTGAATTCCATCTCCAACTTCACAAAGAAAATTACGTATATGTATACGTGACAGAGCAGGTTTAACGTAAGTGTACTCAACATCTCTGAAAATGTAGGAAAAATGACTGAATGATACATACAGACCCTCAATTTTCCAAATGAGACCCTCCAGTTGTACATGTGAAAGAAGGTCCATTAGACTTAACTGATAAGGGATTTTAAAATTTACCTTTATATGTAAATATGTGGTAAAATAAATGAATAATGGATATTCATTATTCAGGAGAACTAAAATCACCTGCTAAATTTTGGAGTAAAATACAATCATGTGAATGTGCTTACAATTCAATTAAAGTGGTTAAGTGGGCCAACTCTAGAGTTAGATGGAAAGCAACTGAAGCCTGGCTTTGCCACTTGCAAATTGTGAGACTTTGGGCACAATATGTTACTTCTTTTGGTTTCTTCATCTGTAAAATGTGAATGATGATGGTAATAACAACACCTGTTATTACTGTGAGGTAACTTACGTAAACATTTAGAATAGTGATAGGCCAACAGGAAACACTCGATAAATGTTAGACATTTTTGATAAAAGGCCCTCTAAGAAGGCAGTGGAAGACAGAATGAAAGATTGGAAAGGGAAACAGAAGATAGAGTAGCGGTATTAGGCAGTCCTAATTTGAGTAATAAAACTGTTCTATGTTAAAATGGAATGCCAAGTTAATATTTCTACACATGTGGTAGCCAAACTGCTCCAACGCCAATGTCCAGAAGGCTGTTATTACTGCCATGAAGTGGTCCAATGAAAAGGGAGAGTTCAGTGGCCTTAAAACATTTCTGTACCCAGGACATGAAAATAACAAAGTGCTTTATTACAGTCAAACAGTAACCTTTCTTAGTTAATCACTTATCACTTTCTTTAAAGTCTTGAAATTTTCTGCAATGCACTGAACTACCTTTAATATTATTCCCCTTAGGAAGTGAAGGTAGCTTCAAGGATGAGAGAGCAGAATGGAAAGTAGGCAGAATCACAGATTGTTACTGTCTCCTTTCCATAAACTAGTTGGTTAAAATACTTTGTTTTAAAATGCAAAAGACTTCCTCTCTGGTACTTACTAAGTCATACATTAAAAGGGCAAATATAAAAAAATCAAGTTTAAAAGAACCTTTACAGTTCTCTCATAATTATTCTTAGCTTAATGAAAACTGATGTATACTATTTTTATTTTCATTTACTCCTTGAAAGAAAAAATATTACTTACTTTCCATCCCAGACATGGTCACCTCTGTGGAAAATCACCAGGTTATTTTTAAGGTCCAGAGCCACCCCAGAAACCTGACCTGGTAACAAGTACACTCCAGGCCAATCCAGTGCCTCTTCTACATGGAAATCTAAAAGATAAATCAATACATTTGTGTAAAAATGAAAGCCAGCCTCTTGAAGATTTACAATAGTTACAAGAAGCTCATGCGGGTAGCATCAGTGATGCAAATAAATAACAAAAGAGAATCAAGCCATGCTCTATGTAAAATACACCACATGCACATGCCACATAGCTTCCTAAGCCATGAAATAAGATAAGTGTCTGTGAACTTGTACTGGGACTACCTGTTTTTCTTTTGCTGTTGATAAGATGCTTGTAAAATCAGCTAACCATTAAGTCATTACAGCGCAAACTTTAGATAGCCTTCTTTTTGACAAGATTCTTACTTTAAAATCTTTGGAAAATAAGACAACATGGATGGTATCATTTTAATACAAAGCTTTTTAAAAGTTGTAAATAAATAGCAAGAATGGGCAATAAGACTGCTGTTCTGTGCATTTCCCTCCCTTTCTTCCTTATCTATAGATTTATCTCTTGAATAAATTCTGGATGTTCAATATACAATAGTCCCCACAACAAACCATTCATTAATTATCCCTTGTACAAGGAACTACATAAGACACCAATCTCATTTCTCCTAACTTCAGTGTTTCTATAAGAATGGGACATTCTTTTACTATTTATCTTTGTTTCCTAAAATGAGAGAAGGAAAACTGACAGAAACTCTCTGACTGAATGTTATTCTCATTTCTGATCAGAATACATTTATCCTCAGAGAATAAGGGGGTCCATTTGTGTTAATCCCTTTTATAAATATGCTCATGAATAATGGGGTATGATGTATGTATTTATACTAACTGAGAATATGGGGTTAAGATGATAACTGTGAAAGCTATTGTATCAGTGTCAATATTTCTTTCCCTCTAAAATGCTTCGACAGAAATACTGAGAAGTATAAGAGCAGCAATTTGAGTCTCATTTCTTCTACCCACCCTCTGGAGGATGTGACAATATTCAGTGAAATCCTCAAAGATAGGCATTAAAGACTGAGAAGAAAGGGAAGCTCATGGTTGAGAGGATGCTGGTGTGACAATAAGCACTTTTAAAGTAATTCTGTCAACTATACAATGGGAAAAAGCACCTTTTCACTCAAAATATTTTTGCCCTTGAACATTTAATCTTTTCTTTAATGAAAGTTAACAAAACATAGTATAATCAATAGGATCCCTAGATCAGTTCTGCCTACAACCTTTGCCGAAGCATCCTCAACAAATATTCCCTAAGTGTATTTTCTATATAAGGCACTATGTTAGATTCTGGAAACACAAAGAAATAAAAGATAGTTTTTGTCCTTGGTGAATAAAGGGATATAATAAGGATATAACTGGGCTGGAATATAATAGGATAAGATGAGAAAAAAACAGGAATCAAATACTTATGACATAAAGTAGTATAGGAACACAGGAGAAAGCTCAAAATCCTTCCCAAGACTTGGGCTCGAATACGGTGGGAATAAGGTCTACTCAAAACATCTTCCAGAAGAATAAACACTTGTATTTTCACTTAAATGTAAGGAGGGGTTAACCAAGTATAGAAGTAGGCAGAGAATATTTCAGTCAAAAAGACCAAAAGTGAGGATATTATAATTGCAGAATATGTTTCAAGATCTTCAAGTAATCTGGAAAGGATATTCGTGTATGCCAGGTGGGGATGGGGGGCATTGGGACTAGATTAGCAGACCCTGAAATGTGGTTTAGACTCAAACTGGAATATGTACAGCACACAAAGGAGTCTGGATTTATCAATGAGAATGCAGTTTGTAGCCATGGTGTCTTAACCTCTAGTATGATTAATTTTGAAACTTGTTGCAAACACTTTATTAGCAGCAGTAAAATACAGAGGTGGGGAATAATTTAATTTTGAAATATATTAGAGTACATGAGAATGCCATTCTCATTCATGTGTATTGCAATATGCCTCCTTGAGCTGGGGAGAAGGGAGGCAGAGTTATAGCTGGCATGCCTGAATTTGCAAATAATCCCGGTATAGCAGTGGATGTGAATGGAGCTCCTCAGATGAACAGCATCCATTGCCTATCATGCCTGCTTGTCAAAAGAGGGAAAAAGATTGCAAATTGCTGCTACAGGCAATTGGGAGCCAATGAAGGTTTTTAAAAAACTTATTGATAAATGATAATTGCAAATATTTATGGGGTTCATGTGATATTTTGATACATGTATACTCAAATTAGGGTATTTAGGATATTTATCACCTCAAACATTTATCATTTCTTTGTGTTGGAAGCATTTCATATCTTCTAGCTATTTTGAAATATACAATATATTATTAACTATATTCACTCCACTGTGCTATTGAAAACTAGAACTTAGTCCTTCTAACTGTATGTTTGCACCCATTAACCAACCTCTCTTCATCCCCTTCTCCCACCCTTCCTGGCCTCTGGTAACCATCACCCTATTCTCTACCTCCATGAGATCTACTGTGTTAGCTCTCATATGTGAGTGAGAACATGCGATATTTGTCTTTCTGTGCCTGAGTTATTTCACTTAATACAATGACCTCCAGTTCCATCCATGTTGCTGCAAGTGTCAGCATTTTACTCTTTTTTTATGGCTAAATAGCATTCCATTGTGTATGTATATCACATTTTCTTTATCCATTCATCTGTTGGTGGATACTTAGGTTGATTCCATATCTTGGCTATTGTGAATAGTGTTGCAAAAAACAGGGGGGTGCAGGTATCCGTTTCATATACTGATTTCTTTTCCTTTAGCACTACTCAGTAGTGGGATTGCCAGACCATATTTGAGAAAACTCCATACTGTTTTCCGTAATGGCTGTACTAATTTATGTTCCCACCAACAGTGTACAAGAGTTTCCTTTTCTCTGCATCCTCAGCAGTATTTGTTATTTTTTTTTAACTTTCTAACTGGGGTGAGATGACATTTCACTGAAGTTTTGATTTGCATTTCCCTGGTGATTAGTGATGTTGAGCATTTTTTCATATATCTGTTGGCCATTTGTATGTCTTCTTTTGAGAAATGTCTATTCATGTCCTTAGTCCACTTCTTTTTCCTTTTTTTTTTTTTTTTTGAGACAGGATCTCACTCTGTCACCCAGGCTAGAGTGCAGTGGTGTGGTCATAGCTCACTGCAGCCTCAAACTCCTGGGTTCAAGAAATCCTCCTGGCTCAGCATCCTGAGTAGCTAGAACTACATGCATGCACCACCACACTCAGCTAATATTTTTATTTTTGGTAGAGTCAGGGTCTTACTATGTTGCTCAGGACAGTCTCAAACTCCTGGCTTCAAGCAATCCTCCCTCCTCAGCCTCCCAAAATGCTAGGATTACAGGCATCGAGTTGAGTTCCTTGTATATTCTGGACATTAGTCCTTTGCTAGAAGAATAGTTTGCAAATATCTTCTCCCATTCTGCAGGTTGTCTCTTCACTCTGCTGATTGTTTCTTCTGTGCAGAAGCTTTTTTAGTTTAATATAGTCCCATTTGTCTATTTTTGTTTTTGTTGCCTGTGTTTTTAAAGTCCTGGTCATAAAATCTTTGCCTAGACCAAGGTCCTGAAGTATTTTCCTTATATTTTCTTTTAGTAGTTTTATAGTTTCAGGTCTTACATTTATGCTTTTATTTCATTTTGCATTGATTTTTGTATACGGTCAGAGATAGGGGCCTATTTTCATTGTTCTGCACATGGATATCCTGGTTTTCCCAGCACTATTTATTGAAGAGGATGTCCTTCTCCCAACATACATTCTTGGCACCTTTGTCTAAATTCAGTTGGCTATAAATATGTAGATTCATTTCTGGACTCTCTATTCTGTTCCACTTGTCTACATATCTGTTTTGATACCAATACCATGCTGTTTTGGTTAGTATAGCTTTGTAGTATATTTTGAAGTGAGGTAGTGTGATACCTCCAGCTTTGTTCTTTGGATTTCAGGATTGCTCTGGCTATTTGGGCTCTTTTGTGGTTCCATACACATTTTAGGATTTCTTTTCCTTTTTGTGAAGAATGTAATTGGTATTTTGATAGGGATTGCATTGAATCTGTAGTTTGCTTTGGGTAGTATGGTCATTTTGACAATTGTAATTCTTCTGGTTCATGAGCATGGGATGTCTTTCCATTTGATTGTGTCCTCTTCAATTTCTTTCATAAGTGTCTTGTAGTTTTCTCTGTAGAGGATTTTCATCTCCTTGGTTAAATTTTTTCCTAGATATTTAATTTATTTATTTATTGTGCCTATTGCAAATGGGATTGTGTTCTTGTTCCCTTTTCAGCTAGTTAATTACTGGTGTATAGACATGCTACCCATTTTTGTACATTGCTTTTGTATGCTGCAACTTTACTGGATTTGTTTATCAGTTCTAAGGTTTTTTTTTTTTTTTTTTTTTTGATGGAGTCTTTAGGTTTTTCTATATATACAAACATGTCATCTGTTACAAGGGACAATTTAACTTCTTCTTTTCCAATTTGGATGCCTTTAATTTTTTCTTGCCTGATTTCTCTGACAAGGACTTCCTGTACTATGTTTAACAACAGTGGTCAAAATAGGCATCCTTGTCATGTACCAGTTCTTAGAGGAATGACTTTCAGCTTTTCCTCATTCAGTATGATGTCAGCTGTGGGTCTGTCATATATGGCTTTTATTATGCTGAGGTATATTCCTCATGCCTAATTTGTTGGGAGTTTTTATTATGAATGATGAATTTTATCAAATGCCTTTTCTGCATCAGTCAAGATGATCATATGGTTTTTGTCCTTCATTCTGTTGATATGACGTATTTCATTTATTGATTTGTGTATATTGAACCATCCTTACATTCCTGGGATAAAACTCATTTGATCAGGGTATGTTATCTTTCCGATGTGTTGTTAGATTCCATTTGCTAGTATTTTGTTGAGGATTTCTGTGTCTATGTTCACTGGAGATACTGGTCCATAGTTTTTGTTGTTGTTGTTGTGTCCTCGTCTGGTTTTGGTATCAGGTTAATGCTAGAGTGAGTTAGGAAGAATTCCCTCTTCTTTAATTTTTTGGAATAGTTTGAGAAGAACTGGTAGAAAGGACAGCATGGCTAATAAACTATCTAACAGAAAAATAATCTGACAGAGAAAAAAGAGAGAGATCACAGCACGTAATTGCCCCTTTGTTTGATTAACTACCTGTGGCCTCTAAGAGTTTGTTTTAACAGCCTTGAGGAGCCCTGAGCAGACAGCAGGAGTACAAGCTACCCACCACATCTGCCAGAACACATTCCAAGGAGACTGATAAGCCAGGCTCACAGAGAATGGAAAAAAAAGGAAAAACAGATGTACCCCTTTACAGCTAGCTGCCTTCTGCTATTAGCTTATGGCAATAATTTTTTTTCTCTTTACCCCCAACAAAAACCCCAAACCCTTTATCCTCCCTGGCTGGCACATCTTCTTTCTTGATTTTGTGTGCTGAGCCCTTTCCTCTCTCAGGAAAAGTATTAATAAAGTAAAAATTAATAAAATCAACTTTTTACTTCTTTCTATCTTAACCTCTGTGTTGAGAATTCTTTCTCAACCTGTGCTACAAGTTTCCACCCTAACATTAATGTTAGTTCTTTACAAATTTGGTAGAATTCAGGACTGAAGCCATCTGGTTTTGAGCTTCTCTTTGTTGGGAGCCTTTTTATTATGGATTCAGTCTTGTTACTTCTTATTGGTCTGTTCAGGTTTTCTATTCCTTCCTATTGAATACTGGTAGGTTGTATGCATCCAGGAATTTATCCATTTCCTCTGGGTTTTTCAATTTGTTAGTATACAGTTGCTCCCAATAGTTTTTAATGTTTCTGGGCTAACAGTTGTTATGTCTCCTTTTTGTTTCTGATTTTATTTATTTGGGTATTCTTTTTTCCTGATTTGCTTAGCTAGTGTTTTATCGATTTTATGTTTTCAAAAAATCAACTTTTTATATTGTTGATCCTTTGTATTATTTTCTTAGTCCCTATTCCATTTAGTTCAGCTTTGATTTTCATTATTTCTTTCCTTCTACTAATTTCAGTTTCTATTAATTTGGTTTGTTTTTGCTTTTCTGGTTCCTTGATGAAGTGCATTGTTAGGTTTATTTAAAATCCTTCTACCTTTTTTTTTTTAAGTAGGGAGAGACTTTTATTCCAAATGACTATTGTAAGGGAAGGAAATGAACAATTGCAATAGGAGGGCCCTGAGACCACAAGGTCTACAAATATCTCAAAATCAAACAGAAAAATGTTTTTCTTTTATAGAGTAAGGAGGAGGTAAAGAGGGACAAGCAGGGTCTTTCAAGTAGGTGTTTATTGCTATAAACTTTCCTCTTAGCACTGCTTTTTCTGTACCCTATAGGTTTCTGTATGTTGTGTTTCCATTTTCATTTATTTCAGGAAGTTTTTTGATTTCCTTCACATTTCGTCATTGATCCAGTGGTTGTTCAGGAGCATATGTTTAATTTCCACGTATTTGTACAGTTTTCAAAGTTCCTCCTGTTATTGCTTTCTAGTTTTATTCCAATGTCTTCTGAGAAGATACTTGATATAATTTCAATTTAAAAAAACTTGTTGAGACTTGTTTTGCAGCCTAACAAATCATCTATCCTGGAGAATGTTCCATGTGCTGGTAAGAATGTATATTCTAAAACTGTTCTGTAAATATTTGTTAAGTCCATTTGGTCTAAAGTGTAGTTTAAATACAATGTTTCTTTGTTTCTTTTCCAGTTAGATGATACGTCCAATACTGAAAGTGGGATGTTGAAGTACCCAACTACTATTGTATTGGAGTTTATCTCTCCCTTTAGATCTAATAGTATTTGCTTTTTATACCTGGGTGCTCCAGTGTTGGGTGCATATATGTGTTTAGAATCATTTTATCCTCTTGCTAAATTAATCCCTTTATCATTATATATTATCTCTTTTCACAGTATTTGACTTACGGTCTGTTTTACCTGATGTAAATATAGCTACTCCTGCTTGCTTTTGATTTCTATTTGCCTGGAATATCTTTTTCTATCCCTTCACTTTCAATTTGTATGTGTATTTACAGGTGAAATGAGTTTCTTGTAGGCAGCATGTTGTTAAGTCATACATTTTTTTTTATCCATTCAGCCAGTCTATATCTTTTAAGTGGGAAATTTTATCTATTCATATTCAAGATTATTATTGATGTGAGGATTTATTCCTGTAATTTTATTAATTGTTTTCTGGTTATTTTGTATATACTTTGTTCCTTTCTTCCTCTCTTATTGCTTATCATTATAGCTTGGTGGTTTCTTATAGTGAGGACATTTGAGTCCTTTTTCTTTCCCATTTGTGTATCTGCTCTACCGGTGAGTTTTATATTTTCATGTGTCTTCATGATGGTGGATATCATCCTTTTGTTTCCACAGGTAGAAATGCCTTAGGCATTTCTCATAGGGATAGTCTAATGATGGTGAATTACCTCAATGTTTGCTTGCCTGGGAAAGAGCTTATTTCTCTTTATTTTTGAAGGATAGCTTTGCTGAGTATAATATTCTTGTCTGCCAGGTTTTTTTGTTGTTGTTTTGTGTTAGCACTTTGAATATATCATCTTGTTACCTGGCCTGTAAGGTTTATGCTGAGAAATCTGCTGTTATTCTGATGGGGGTTCCTTTATATGTAACTTGCTGCTTTTCTCTTACTGTTTTTCTAATTTTCTCTTTGTCTTTGAATTTTGACAATTTGACTACAACGTGCCTTGGAGAAGACCTTTCAGGTTGAATCTATTTGGGGATTATTGAGCTTCCTGTATCTGATTATCTCTACCTCTTGTAAGACTTGGTAATTTTTCAGCTATGATTTTGTTAAATTTTAAATGTTTCCTTGCTTTTTCATGTTTCTTGTGTCCTTATCTTGATATCTGTGCATCTGGTGTAAAAGTTGTCTCTTCTAACTTTATGTATTGGCTTTCATAGGGAAAGACTTTTTCCTATAGATGTATCTATAGTGTTCGCTGGATAGGGTTCTTCGGCTTTGATTCTAGGTGCGTACAATAGGGTAGTCTCTGTATGATTTCTTCAGGTGTAATCAGCATCAGTGGTGTGTGTGAGTTCCTCAGTGGCTTAGGCTTGTTAGTGGAGTCTGTGGTTAGGCTTTGCTGGGGACAAGAACACCAGATGGGCCAATCCTTAGGCCCAGTGATGATGACAGCATGCCAAGTGTGTTGGTCCTTGAGCCCCTGGATAGCATATGTGGGCACTTGTGGTAGCAAGTCTGGGCATGATGATCCTTGGGCCTCTAGGCAGCTTGCTTGGGTGTTGGTAGTAGTAGTGTTGGGCTTGGTAGGCAGGTGGGTCCTCAGGCCACTGTGTGGTGTGTAGCATTGGCAATGGCAATAGTGGTGACAATAGTGGTGGTGGGCTAACCCTCAGGCACCCAGGTGGCACACAAAGACACCAGCATTGGCAATAGTGGGCTGGGAGAGCCAGTTCCTAGGCTCCCTAGGTATCCTGTGTGGGTCGGTGCTGCCAGTGATGGTGGTGGCATGCTTGGTGGACCCATCCTCAGACTTCTAGGAGGAGTGTGTGGACATTGGTGGTGGGTGAGTGGGTCAATCCCTAGGACCCCAGATATTGTGTGTGGGTGCTGGCAGGCTGGATTGATCCCCAGGCACTGACAACATGCATGGATGCTGTCAGGATTAGAGCCAGGTAGGGTGTACCTGTCCTCAGGCCACCCATGATCACAGCACAGGGTGTTGCGGACAGGATGGGTTGATCCCCAGGCCTCTGGACTACATACTCAGACAGTAGTGGGTGGACAGACTAGGCCTATTGTCAGGCTCCCTGATAGTATGTGTGCACTGAAGGTTTTTAAGTATGGAGTGACGTGATTAAAGCTGTGTTTCTGAAAGTGACTCTGGAAATAGGATCAAAGCATTATAATTAGGGATTTCTATATAGATAAACAGATGGATAAATCACCCTGCAAAGAAAATGTTTTAAATTATTTTAAAGTTGCTTGAATCTCAGGTTTAACTTCATTCATTCATGTCTTAGTTATAGCCTGTCCATTTAGTTTTCATCATTCTGTACTCACTCACCAGCTCCTGAAGCTTCTGGATGGGTTTCCAGGGGATCTAAAAGCTCAAGACACTGTAGATATTTAATTGTTTTTATCAGATTCTCAGAGCCCAGAACCATTACAACTAGACAGAATTCTTTGAGGGCAGGAATCATATCTTATTCACTGTTTTTTTCACCAAGTCTCACACGGGGCCTGGACCACTGTATGGCCTAATAAACTAAGCTGAAGTCTATGTACTAGTTTCTACTTATTTATGTTGTCAACTAGCATTTAACTTCCCTTATAATCTTATAATTTATTTGTACTACCTTTTTATCCCTAGCACAGTGATAAAGATACTGTGAGAATATGCAATAAAAATTCTAATTGGCTAATTAGTCTGATTAAAGACAATAAACACAAATCACAGCTTCTGGAACTTTCTATTCAGTGGTCTACCAACAGGTACTAGGAGCTAAGTGCTCATGAATGTGCAGAGATATTAATTCTGATAGAAAATATGCAATGTCCAAGAAAGTATATTGTTCTGGACTCAAATATGAATTTCATAAAATAATAGAAATATTGTGCAAAGAATTCTAATCTGGCTACAAATGATCTCAACTATCACATGCCTATAGATTGGTAAGTGCTTGAAAGTTTGCAAAAAGCATTGGTACATAGGCTATTTTGAGTCTATTTTCAACAATTATAAAAAAACTTGTTTGTTACATATAAGAATCTATATAGGTTGGAAATTTTCAGGAAAGAAAAGCAGTGTGAATATCTAGAATGTATTTATTAAAAGACATATTCTGGTGAATTTTCAGAATAGTTAAGGTTATGTGTAAGAAATGGATGAAGTCTAAGGCCATGAGCACCTGGCTCTTTTAGTACTGAATGTTTAGAACAATTATATTAAATTATTTTAAATTTTATTTAAAAATATCTTTGCACTTAGATTACTTAGCCAAAACCTTAAAATTTTCAGGATCTGGGTCTTTGTGTTAACCAGAAATTCTAAGATACTTAAAGGAAAACTGAGTTTCTGTTTTCTTCTGTGAATATTAGCTCAGTTAATTAATGTTTTTGCTTCCAGTATCACTATCTTTTTCATTATTAGGTAGTTAAAGGCTATTCTCTTTATGATGAAATCATCAAGAATCAAGGCAGTTATTTAGGATTAGCATTGTTTGTAGATGGAATTAATACCGATTGTTCCTCTAATCCCCGAGCATCATGACATGATAATCATAGACTGCTAGAACTGTATAGGAATCATTTCAGACCATTTTCTCATTTGACAGGAAAGGAGCTTTAGCTCTGAGCTAGACTTTAGGCCTCAATTTCAAGGATGATTATTCAATTAATGACAATTTCAAATCCTTATTTTAAAAAACTGTATGATACAATATATTTGAGTTCTACTTTGAACTTAACATTTTCGATCACTGAGAAGTTAAAAATTCTAGTTCAGATTCCTCTTAGTCTTTAAGAAATGATTTAGTATATGACTAGCTAGTGCTATATACTTACATTAATAGTTTTAACTTGAAAATTAAATACTGATTTCTTACACATGACCTTGGGCAAGCCATTCTCAACTACAAATGTCAGGTGCTCTAAATTCAGATGGCAAATGATACAATTATTTCAAAATTGATTGCTTATTTTTTCAAAATCTGGGTTGGAGAACATATTAGAAGAAACCATACTTTTAGAAAAAATAAAGTGAGTATGTATCAGTTATTGATCCTAGTAGCCTTGATACCAATTCATTGTGATTTCTAAAATACAATAAGGTGAAAAAAAACCTTGAGACTTTAAAATGGTATTTTGTCCAAGTGACATATAACACTTTTTATGATAAATAAATTATATTATTTTATAAAGAATCCTTGCTTTCATTATAATAAAGGTAAATGTACAGCCACATATTCTGTTATATATTTAGAAAAAGAAGTTACCATTTTTAGAATAAAATTAAACATTATTATTAAAATTGCATCAATTAATCACTGAAAGCATTAATTACACCTTTCCATAAAAAAAGATGAATGCTAGTGATCAATTTTGCCTTCACATGAAATTATTAATAAGCACTTAAAAGGACATTCATTTATCTGTATCATATAAGGACTTACGGAGCTAGATAAAGCTGAGAAAAAATACAATTTCAAACCTGGAACTATTATTTAACTTTAGTGTAAGAAGACTCTTCACATTTAATATTAAGGAAACAGACCCTAATAAAATCACTAGAGGACTTCAACAAAGACAAAATGTGGTTCCTTTTTCTGCACTTGCAAATTTTCGTCTAGTGAGAAAAAGATTTCTTATTTTGGTCAGGGATTGTTACTCATCATAAGTGTCCAGCAGTAACTATAATTAACTAAAACTACGGGAGAAATATTTACACAAAAGTCAGGAAGAAAACAAAAATTAATTATAACGTTTCATTTAATGGGAATGAAGTGAGAAACAGAGTTAAAATATAACTAGGGGCTCAAAAGCATTAGTAGAATTCTTTTAAAAGTTTCTTTAATTGCAAATGGGATTTTCATGTTGGTCAAACTATTTAGATACCGACTAAGAAAGCATTATTAATATAGCTATAACACCTACAGTTATTATAATTGTAGACTGAGATAACTAGATGACTGGTAAAAATTCATCTTCCCATCTATATGCATATCTAGATATTTTATTTTTTTGCAAGATGCAGAATAACAAAGTGATTAAAAACCAAGACTCAGGAGCAAGTCTGCCTGGCTTTCATTTTGGTTCCTTGAGCTGTGGCACCCTCAGCGGCACTTAACCACTCTATACATCAGTTTCTTCCTCTCTTATGAAAGAATGCATCTAAAATACTGCCTGGCTCAAAGTAAGTGCTATGTCTGTGTTTGTTTTTACTATTCTCCTCCCTTCCAGAGATGAAAATTCAGCCAACTGAATGATTTACTACTCTGGGAATTCTGTAAGACTTGAACCTACAGGTAAGCACATGACTGAAATATAAGAATGGACTCTGAAATTAAGCAAAATTTCTGTAGAAATGAAAAAACTAAATATATCATAAGAATGAAGATTCTCCGAGTCCTTTTATCTGATCAGAAATGTCAAATACAGATGTAATTTCTGACATCCAGAGGTCTGCAATATATGCTAAATCAGGCTTCTATATACCAAATATGGTAGTCCAATCAAATTTGCCAGCCACAATAGCCATCTGTAGTTTTTTATTTATTGTTCGATGAGTCGAGTTTCTAAAATGCAACCAGAATAAAAACACCTAAGATTTCATTTCTACTCTGTTCATGCTGTATCAATATAGATATTAAACTACTGATGACAGAAATTAAATTTTGTTAAGTGTAAAATGGAGTGCATTTGCTCCTTAGTTTACCAAGTTGAGTATCTTCACACTTACATCACATATCACATGCAAATATCAAGGTAGATCAATGTAAGTTATCAGAGATTTGAAGAGCCACAAATGCTCATTATGCTAGAAGAGTACCCAAGTCACATTCTCAATTTATCAGCTCAGAGTGCCAAATTTTGCAGCTTTCCTACACACTGCAAGAAAATTCTTTCTCTCATAAGTGCTGCTTAGGACAGTAATTAATATTTATACTTTGGTATTTAATGTTTTGAAATCTCAATCCAACATGACAGTAATGGTAGCAATAATAATAATTGTTGTTATGTATCCTAACATTTATTAAATGCTTTCGGTGTGCCAGAGACAGTTCAAAGCGCTTTTCATGTATAAGCTCATTTGATCCTCACTTCAACTCTTTGAGGACTGTACTGTTGTTATATAACTCTCATTTTTTAGATAAGAAAACTAAAGCCCAGAGAATTAAAGAAAAAAAAAAAAAAAAAAAAAAAAACTTGTCTAGAGACCACATAGAAAATGGCATAGCTGGAATTCAAAGCCAGGCAGTCAGGCCCCAGGGTCTGGCATCTTCTACAGTATACTACCTGCATGAAGTGGTTTCCAAATTTTATTTTAGCTAAATGCAGAACTGCTCTGGGGGAAGCTGTAGTGTGTGTGTGTGTGTGTGTGTGTGTGTGTGTGTGTGTGTGTGTGTCTGTAACTACCACTTCCCACTTGAGGCATCCCCCTTTCAAACAATTTGAAAACTTCTGGTCTAGTCTAGCTGAACATGTTCAGGAAGTTCTCTGTTGCTAATGCTGTTTTCACAACTGTTGGGAGGAGAGTTTTCAGAATAAACCCTGAACCTCACCAAAAGACATGAAGAGAAGACCTAAACAACGATGCTGCTTGCAGATATTTGTACTCTTAGAGACACAATGAAGACAAAGTATGTAATTATCTTGTGCTGAGGAATGTAAGACTTTCTCAGCCATGAAAAGCTGGAAGATGTCATTCTATTGTGCTCTTCATGCAGCTTGGCGCCCACTGACATCCAACCAATAATGAGCTGGAGAACCCAACTTTAAAGGCAAATGCCAGGGTGTGGAACCAAGTGAATCTTGACCAAACTAAAGGTCCGCAAAATGGTATTGTTTTTGAACCCTCAGGTATTCCTGGGCCTACCATAAAGAATTACATCCAGATTTTTGATCTGATTCATTCATTTCACCTTTGAACCCTCCAGTCATCTGGCTGGGATCCATCACCATATTGCAGTGCCAATACATGAACTGACTGACGAAATCTGAAGGACTGCTGCTGGAAACATCACCATGTTGGGTTATGCTGGCACCAAGAATCGGGGACTTCAGAACAGGGTCCTGAGCTGAAGCCTCCAACCTTAAGTAGTGAGGACCCAGAGCTCCAGGGAAGTATATCTGAACTGTGTAAGCCCATCAGCCCCTCTTTGAGCACAACTGTACTGAAATGTAAGGAACTAGAAGGCGTACAATGGAAATCATAAACTCCAAGTTTTACATTCAGACCCTGTGATCTCACTCAAACAGGTTAACGTCTCTCAGCTTTGATATCTTCATTTAAAAATTATTAATAGCTCTCAAAGATATCTCAAATGAGTATAAGCTATAATATTAAGAAATACAGCAGGCTTACATTTTTCTTTTAGTAGTAATCTTATATAAAAAGTTACTTTCTTTTATGTAGCTAATACAATTCCCTGTAGCAAATTAGGTACTTAGGGAGAAAGGTAATTCCTTCAGACCATTAGGGCCCACTGTCAGCTTTGCCTGGAATAAAGAAAGGATATGAGATAAACAATGGAAGATTATCCATCAGATTTATTTCCTTTGACCATACCCTGAGGAATATACATGAATTGGACTACTAATATATTTTATTAGGGCATTATATGCTAATAATTTCCTAGTTTCTTTTTTGCAAAATGGAAGATTCCTGAGAATAGGTCTTTCTCTGGCTTACCCAAAGGGATTAAACAGCAACTATTTAAGTTAGATATTATATTGTGTTACAGTAAACGGTGAAAGAGAATTAAGGAAAAGCCTTTTAGAAATAGCTCACCTAAATAAATGCTATTTTTCACTTAATTTTTAAAAAGTTTTAGAATTATAGCAGTAAAATAACATTAAAATAAGTCATTTTAGAAAGAAAATACATGTAAAGTTCCTTCCTATAATTAGGATTTATGCTATGTGTTTCTAGGACTCATTGTTTTATTCATTTCAGGGACATTCACTCACATATATATAAGATGAAAGGAAATTTTCCTGAACCAGATCTTGGAGAAACATCTGTTCTCCTGAGCACTGCCATTTGGCCACCCTGGAAGGTATGAGGATATTTGGCAAATAAATATATTCAGGTATTTTAAGGATGTCTTTCATAGAAAAACTAAGTAGGTTTCAGAAATACAATGCCTTAAGTCAAACTCTGACTGTTACAGTGACATTAAGGATGCCTATAAATAAATCCAGGAGTAACAAAGACAAGTCACGGAATAAAGCATGCTGCAACTCTAGCATTTCACACATGAGCAGAATTTTATTTTCACCTGAGGCCCTTGAACCTTTTATATTTCCATGTTGTTTGGGTTACAATTCACTGTTCTTAATATAGAGGTGAGACAGGCACTCCCGTGTGTTTATGAAATGGACAGGGAATGATAAACCGCAGATTTCTAGGTATCATACTCAGAGATACTAATTTATTTGTTTTATGATAGGATTCAAGGGTCAAGATTTTTCTAGACCCCAGGTGATTCTGAGGCCAGGAGGTTCAGAGACCACCTCTTGAGAAACTCAGTTTTATTAGATAAACATAGAATGAGTGAGAGGCAGGGCTGATCTGGTTTAAATATAAAGAGTTAAAAAATCTAGGTTTCAGTTAACATCTCAGAGAGACCATTAGGCCAGTCCCAATGGATAATGCTTGAAACTTCCATGTGAGCAAAAGGCGCTGCATGCTAATTTTTTTCAATTATAAATAAAAATCAGCTGGGTGTTGAATAATTTATGGCTTCCTGCAAAGCTGAATTTGAAAACATCAAGCTGGCAGCCTGTGCCATTCCAGCCCACGCATGGACAGCTGCCATGCACGCATATCCGTTACTTTTTTGGAGATTATCTCCACATGCTGTATTATCTGGCTTTCCACATCAGCAAGTAACATGAAACACAGTCAATATCGCAGAGGCCACAACACAATTAAAGACAAAGATGAGGCATCCATAGCTTGCAGTACAGAAACCTGAAGGGAATAAGGTATTGTCCTCTAATTATGGAAGCCAATTCTGGCTAGAAATAAAGATAAATCTGACAGTTATTGACTTACTGGCGGTCCCTTCAGGAATACTCAACTTTCCAATTAAGATAATAATCAATAATGGAACTTAAGAAATCAAAGTCAGAAAAATGGTTATATTTTACAAGTTAATTGGATGAGCATGTTGAAAAATATAAGAGTTGTTTGAAAGGAACTGAATTACCTTAAAAGAAAATAGTGTAAGAGCATTTCATACACTGGGTCTTTACACGTCAGGTTTTGAATTTTCAATTTCTTTCCATTGAGTAAAATGGAAAATGTTGATTTGGTAATAATTTGTTATCCTGAATTTCAAACTCTACTCTTCCCAAAATGATCCAAATAGACACAGAATTCCTGTAATATCGGACCAAAATAAAAAGAAATAAACTCCTTAAACAAAGATGATATCTGATAACCCAAATCTGAGTAATGTTTTTTGTAATGATAAGTCCCTTTCATTAATGAGCTTTTTACATCTGTTAACACTTATTCCCTTCAGATTTTGCTAATGTAGACTATAGCATTTCACACTTTATTCCTTAAAAAAACCCTAAACGCACCTCCTGTGTGTTCTGGTTCCCAGATGCCTTCACCAGATAGGGGATGCTGTAATGAGAAAACTCTGCTCTCTGCTGGCCTCAAAGTAGATTCTAGTCTGTGGAATTTGTGAATTCTGTCTCTGACAAGAATACCATTGCCCCTCTCCTCACGTTCTGCACCCTCTTTGGCGTCAGACTGACCAAGATCCTTTTTTTGGACTACGTTTGCAATCTCAGCTACCAGGTCTGGCTCTGATTCTGCCTTTTCTGTAGGATTATATTTGTGCACATGAACAACATCTTCCCTTTCTCCTAGCAGCTTGGAAAGTAGTGAATAGAAATCACCTGCGGAAAAAAGAGAAAAGATAAGGAGGTGGAGGGTTCATAAGATTGCAAAATTTATAAAATTTGATGCTTTAAAAATATCATCTCTTGGTTTCTCATAGTAAATGAGAGAGAAGGTTGGCCTCAGATTTTCAAGCTTCAGAGAAAAAAAAATGAATTCCCTGAACAGTGAAAGGATAATATACCTTCATAGTTCATTTTATATACCACCTACTTCTTTCTGTGATTTCAGGAACCCACAACACAATATAACTTCTATTGACATAGTAGTAGAAAAAAATAATGCTTATGTAATTGCATGGCACATTTCAATAAATGATTTTCATAGTATGGTGGAACTGATATAGAAGTTAAGAGCTCATCACATTTCTAAAATTAAAAAAAAATCATCAACAGCTACATTAGATAACAGATATCTTCACATGCAAACTCTTTGCAGTTGTCTTTAAAAACCTATTAAAGTATAAGACACAAGAAATTAAGTATACATTTTTTTTGAGCAGGTCCTGTAAAACAACAAATCTAACAAATATGTATCCATGTGGCAATTGAAAAACCAAAGTTTTATTATTACTTTGTTAGCAGTACTACTGTAAAATAACTCCAGTTGTTCCTTTTAAACAAATGAACAAATTCCAGAAAAATAATTTTATGAGCAAAGAATACTTTCAAATCAGTTTCAAACAAAGGAGAAGATTTTAACAAACTAATATCATCAGAATGATTCTTAATTAAAATGTATTCTATGCCTTCCTATATTAAGGCGCAAACTTGGATATGGTAATCTAATTCCATGAAAGTAAATTATTTATAAAAAATTATCACATATACAAAATGTGACTACAGAAAGTTCATGAATCATTTTAATCTTTAATCATTTATATCTATGGCTTCAAATACATTCATAGCAACTGTGTGAGTGATAAATACACACACACACACACACACACACACACACACACACTCTAAATGGAAACACAAACTTGCTTTTCCAAGCCAAACTTAAAGACAACTCCCAGTTTTTCCTTTTCCTTACTCTATTCTATGTGCTGCTAATGAAGAAATTACTTAATGACTATGGAGTCCCACTGCTTAAGTTTTAATTACATTTACAGCACCGTTAGATAACATTTTTAAAAATCTTTTCTCATGACCATTAGGAGATGAAAATGGTAACTGGTTTAGCCATGACACATTCCACTAAAGAATATATTATTAAGAAACTGGCGCCAGGGGATATGAAGTCTTTCCAAAACGATGCTAAGAGATCCTGTCATGTTTACAAATAGTCTTGTTTTAATGATTCAAAGTAGGTTTTCAATTCTCGCCCATGACATCAGCTTATCCCAGGTGAAATCTTCAGTCAGAAAATAATTACCATGTGATGAGGCCAATTTCAGTAAAATGAACAAAACAAATTATAACTCAACCAAATCTGTTATACTACAGTGGTATTCTGTCTCACAGAAGAAAAATTAATACAGTACATTACTGCTAAATTCCCCTGCCCCATAACACTAAATATAGTTTAATATGCTTGCACAATGAAATATTTTATCCAGAAAATAAAATACAAAAGTATTTCAGGGAGAGGAAAAAACCATAGTTTAAAAATTTGAATTCATATGTTTAGGTTAATCTTGATGGAAGAACACAGGATCAGAACTATGCATAGTCATTTGGGTTTGTAAGTAAAAATCTAAAAGCTGTGATAAATTACCAAATGTAGAGCACTTCGGTTCCTTTGAAATTGTCATTTAAAATGACTATTGGGTTAGGAAAGCAAAAATTGTTAAAATAGTGTCATAGGCTTGGCTGCACAGAGCAGAATCTCTGCAAATACCTCGTTACATGTGAGAGAGACCACTAGATGGCTATCTCTTACATTCTTATGCACAAACCAGAAAAAGTTTTTTTTCTTCTTCTGGTGTAGTGGACATAAGGAATCCTAAAATGCTAACCATTTTTCTTAGTCACATTAAAATCTTCATTACGGAAATTTATCTAATGAGCATAACGTATGGAGAAGAATATAGAGGAAGTTGGGTGGTCCCGACCACTGTCTTATCTCTCAACATTCCCTCTTTCTTTTCCTTCGATGTTCTAGCTATATTGGACTTTCACTTCCTTGAATGTTAACTCTAAGAAGATGTTTCTTTGCCTGGACCATTCCCCGCCCACTAATTAACTAGTACCTCAATTCAGATCTTAGGTGTCACTTATATCTAAAAAGCCTTCTCAACAATTCAAATTAGGGGTCTCTGCTGCGTGCACCTGTAGCATTCTGGTCTTTCCCTGTATTCTAATTGCCCAATTTGTGGTCTGTATTTCACACTTGTGTTCCAGTCTAACCCTAATTAGTAGCTATTCTGTGCCTTTAAGTTACTTAACCTTATAAGGGTAATGAAAACAACCTTTAAAAATTGTTTTGTGGATTTAACACATTGACTGCCACACAAAAAACCCAGAAACTGTGGACTGAACACATTGACTGCCACACAAAAAACCCGGAAACTTTTCCTTGGGGCCACAGTGTTTTAGTATGAAAATAGAATAAAAACTTTGAGTGTAATTTAAAGAGAAACATAAATAGAAAAATGAAATGTATTGACTTCTATTTAATACACGTTTTTAGAATTAAATTGTCAATATTAATTGTAACAATAAGGAAATCAACAAGATTTTACACATGCTTCATGAGGCCCCAGGGTTAAAACTAGAGTGAACTAAATACAAGTCTCATGGCAGTTAATGTGTTAAAGAAGATAGTTAATGTAAAGTACCCAGTTCAGTGCCTATCATAAAGTAGGTATCACTAAACTGTAGCTATTATAATTACTAACTGAAAAAACAAACCTAGCTGCAACATGCATCAGCTTTAACCTGCGGTTCATCTAATATTTTAAAAATGAGTATCTATTTCCTAGTCAAGCATTGTGATTTTCATAATAGAATAAAAGCCCCCTTTAGGTTTACAGCCCTCCACTTTCTCACCAAGTCACTGTGGCTACTACAGTTAATTGGTTCCTGGCTTTTCCAGAGGAGGCTGTATCTGTACTTTCTCCATCTTTTTAAAGTGTGTTTTTGGAGAAAGAACTCTCCCTACTCCAGAGTCTAGATGCCAGGCCTCCAGCACCCCCAGAGCCTTCCCTGTTTGCTCTCTTTTCTTTCTAAAACAACTTCTTTGCCTCACACTTGACCCACAGGCTACTCACACACTCACTTAGGGCTTATGCTGAGTGCTCATGGATGGGAGAGACTCTCCTCTGACACAACACATCTTTGTAGCTTTTCCGTCCTTCCTCTGCCTTTGCAATTCCAACACTGTCCAAAAGAACTTTCTGTAATAATGGAAGCAATCTACATCTGCGCTATCCAGCATTATAGCCACTAGACACATGGGGCTATTGAGTACTTGTAATGCGGCTAGTGCACCTAAGGAAATTAATTTTCAATTTTGCTTCCTTTTCTAAGTAATTGAATATAACGTATATTCAAATTTAAGTAGCCACATGTGGCTAGCGTCTACCACAGTGGACGGTGCAGGGCTACTTGCCGACTCATCCTTCCTCACATCCATCTTCCCTCTTTCAACTGAAGGCATGTGCTTCCCCTTCCTACTTCGTCGTTCTATCACTTCTGCATGAGTTAATCAAGAGATCCTAATTGCCAAAGCCAAGAGATTCTTCATCTTGACCTCCCAGTGGCATGTAGCCCTGTGGAAAGTTTCTTTCAGAAACTCTTTCCTTATGATGCTGTTCTTTACAGGTCTTCACCACGTATCATCTTTTTCTTCTGTCCAACATATGATAAAGGTTGGTGTTTCCTGAAGTCTATCCGTGGCATATTTTTTCCCCCTGCCTATGGCTTCTTCATACTAAGTGATCTCAGTCACTCACAAGGCTTAACCTACTGCCTCCAGGCAAATGACTACCAAATCTGGAGCTCTCTGAGCTCGGAACTAGTCATACACAACCGCCTTCTGGAAATTTCCACTCGGATGTCTGTCTCGGGCATTTTTAACTTAATATGTCTAAAACTGAGCTCTTTATTTCCTCCCCATATTTTATCTTTTTAATAGTATCTCTCTCAGTCATGACACCATGTTTTGAGCCAATCAACCCGGAAAACTGGATTCATCCCTCTCTCACCAGTGAATCACAAAGTCCAACCTGTGCTGATTCATCAACATCAACTTTTCCCTCCCTATCACCAATACACACTTGGGATTCTTGCCGTTCTTTGATTATCATAGTGAAAGATTTTTCTCTTCTTCAGAAGAGACCCCCCCCCCCCTCCCAATTCCTACTTTGGGTGTAAAAATCTGTCTAGAATGGTATGAAGGCTGCTCTACCCCTACGGAACTGAGTTGTGATTGATGGTACTCCACCCACCCTGGACACTCCTGGGTTATATCCCATAGCTACTTGTTCCTGAGCTCTGTCAACCTATGTATTTTTGGGTGGTATTCTTTAATTCTATTATGGGACCCACTGCTAAGGTGACCATATAATTCATTTCCCAAACTGGGACACTTTTGAGAAGGAAAGGAGTGTTATTAATATACTACGCATAACTGGGACAGTCCTGGAAAAACTGTGATGTTTCCTACCTTAGCTATTGTTAACAGCAATAACATAAAAAGAAGTACATTATAAACTAGGGATAATAATAACAATAATAGTAACAGTAGCTAAAATTTAGTGAGAGCTTGGCATGACCAGCCCACTTTGCTGAGTGCCTTATACAATTTAACTGATTTAATCTCTACAAAGTTGTTATTATTATTGTTCTTATTTTACATGAAAAAGCTAAAGGCATAGTACCAACCTACACAGCTGTAGGAAATTGAACTGGGATTCTAAGGACACAGCCTGACTGACAGCTTCTAAACTGCTCACTATACTAGATCCAGGTTCCCCTCTCTTTTCTCTACTGGCCATGAAACTTTTTCCTGTAAATTCACCTCAGACCTGTTAATCTAACTATACTTTTTTAAAATTTTTAAATTAACTTTCTTCTGAGCTGAGGTGCTGGGTTTATTCTTTAACTGACCAAGTTTCTTGTTGTCCTATCCTGGCCTGTCTTCTCCATATTATTAACACAAGAAGCTTAAAAATTAGTCAATACATACATATCATAGTGAAATGCACAAAACGGGCTTAAAGAATAATGACTCATTTTCTTTGGGTTGAAAAAGTAGAAGAGTTTTTTGTTCTCTTCAATAGTTTTCACTTACCATTGGCAATATACCTTACATGTATGATCAAATTGTTTAAGATGTTCTAAAACTGGTTTTACACATTTAAATTATCTCTTGGAAGGAAAAAAACTACAAGATATAAATGTGGTTTTCTATAAAAAAAAACCTCTCATTTCTTATTCATTGTCATATTCCTAGAGATTAGTACTGTTCATATCATAGCAGATACTCAATAAATGATTCTGGAATGAATAGTAATTTGTTAAAAATGTCACCCCTTGATTCTACATCAATAGAGATAAAAATAGTTCCTTGATTTTGGGCTACACTGAGTTCCTATTTCTTTCTTTTCTTACCTCAAACTTTGATTCTTATAAAACATCAAAATGTCTTAAGTCTTTTAAGTAATTCAACTGAGTGAGTTTGATATTTGGAAAATACAGTGGTAGTAGTGGCTAATGTGTTGAGAAAAGGAACGCAGCACAGTACATGAGAATCTAAAACACGACCAATTAAATTTCAAGTTTGTAGGTTGTGGGCTTGCATTAAGTACTTGACAGCCCAATGGACATTTTTCTGTTTAGCAGGGACCACTCACTACTCCACGCTTCCAGCATAGAAATTTCCCTGGTTTACTTTCAGATATATGGTGAGAATAAACTAAAATATTAATAGATGGAAATGCACACTGAAAAACTGTCCTATAACTTTTTTTTTTTTTTTTAAAGAAAATGTGTTAGGACTATTGGATGAAAAAAATTATTTCTAACTTTTGCACAGGGTAAAATCTTAACTGTGGCAAGTGCTTTTGTTTTTAAAAATGATCAAGAACCTCTTTGTATCTTTTCAGAATATAAACTCCCATTTCCCACACAGAATCTCTAGTACTTCATTCCCTAATACAAATAGCTCTTGTTACTGTTTATTGCTCTGTGATTTCTGTGGTACCCAGAGAGTAAACAGGATGTTCATCAGTAGTTTAACTACTGAAACATATGCCAAGTAACCAAGCTAACAAGATTAGAACCATGTGATACAACTGATTAATGAGAGGGATATGAGGAACAGAAAAATAAAAGCATCCCTTTTTAGATTTTAATATTTTGTTTTATGACTCAGTCATAACCGATTTTCCCTTCTGGTTAAAGTCGGTTTGCTTTATTGATTGTTTACTTATTACTAACCCACAAAATTTATTCTCTAGCCTTAGAGAAATAAAATTCACAATCGTGATGACCAACTCAAGGATCACGCACAAAATGAACTTCATTATTTCTTCTTGCTCTTATAGGACTCATTTGATTAAAAAGCAATCAGAAATGGGCTTTTTCTTCCTTTTTAAGAAAATGAGACAAAAATAAAAAAGGAGAAGACAGAAAATGATGGCTTTTGCAACTGCCATGCACACAGATCTGTATCGGAAAGCTCAACCCTCTGATAAATGATCATTCACATCTACCTATTCTGTTATTAGGAAACCAATTTAAAACAGGATTCACTCAGCTTCCCAGAGCCTTGGGGGTATTTAGAATTGTGTTTGATAGATGAGTTCAATAAATAAAGACTTATGAGCTTCTCATAAATCATAACTGACAAATTTATAGTGAATGGGAATACAAACAAAAAATTGCATCTTCTTTAAAACAGCAGAGTGGCATTGAGAGTGCTTAAATTTAGCCAAGAAGATGCTACTAAAATCACTTGCACTTTATTAAAAGATCAAGGGAATGTCTTATTTTTAACAAGACAAAGAAATATAAATTTTAGCTACTAAGTCCAGCCTTTATTTCATTCCTCCTATAAATTGTTTACCAAGTGTTACTTCAGCCAGATTTTACTGTAGACTACTGTGTTTGTAACTTGCAACCTTGTTCTCTTGATTCTGCTTATTGGATAAAACATGCCAATGGTAATTCATTTTTGTTAGCATAAAAACACTGAAATTATTCTGTTTCACAGAAGGTGTCTGAAGACCTTAACTATATTGGGTCATGGAGTGTTTTCCCTCTACGAATTGTATTTTTGTCATATTCTCCCTGCCTTGGGAATATAGTAGCTCATGCTGACCTTTGAGTAAAAGATTGATTATATGAGGGCACAAAGACCACAATGAGAAGAGTTTGGAGCAAACTGAATAAAACATGTTAGAGGCCCTTTCTGTAGTGAAAGAGATGCTGTCCAGAGCATAATGTACAATAACAAGGATATACTAGTATTTTAGCTTTTGACTTTCAATTCTGCCTTGAGTTTTTTAAGACATCCAATCTTCCCTATACAACTGGCATAAATTTCAACACTACATCTATACTTTAAATTTTAAAGAAGAGAAACACTCAAATTCAGAAGTCCTAAGTGTAGTTGTGTGCATTCTTGCTTACAGCTGGTAAGCCTTTTAGCTTTGGCCTATAGTCTGCATAAACAATGCTTATAGAAAGCTCAGGTTGTGTCTTTGGTACAGTGAACATATAAGAAATCATAATGGGTGAGAAATAAAGAAAGAAAACTTACAACACATGTGTTAGTTTCCTAAATGTGAGAGTGTGTTTGCTCTGGAGGACCTCAATGCAACCCTCCTCGTTCCATATAGTCTCCTATGATTCATCTCCTCCACCCAGAATAACTGTTTAACTGGGTTTATTGTTTAGTTTATTCTACTTATTACATATATAGGCAATTCTCTCTTACAATGTTTTTCAGAAGATGGTGACATTTAGCTTGTTTTGAATATCCATTAGTGGTTTTCTGCATGGAGGCAGACATAATCAGCTCATTCACACATAAGCTCACATACATGCAAACAGGCTATTTTCAAATTGGTATGGGCATGAATATACATATATTATGCAGCCATTAAAAATCATTCTTGCCAATAATTTTTACCATTGGAGGAAACATTCAAGGTATAATATTTTCAAAGAAGGCTACAAAACTGTATAGATTATGATCTAAATAATGTTAAAATAATGTACATATATATGTGTATATATCCAAAGCATAAGTGTAATATATATTTCACACACAAAAATACACATACACTCATATTTCTGGGGACTATGGGTGATTTTTATTTGTTTCTACTCTGTATTTCCACATCTTCTATAACGACTATTATTTGAAAAATCAGTCAAAATAAGCATTATTTTTAAAGAAGTGTCTACAGACTTAATTAAAGCCTCATTAAAATGTTTTCCATTGTTGCATGTACAATTTGATTGGTAAAACTGTCATATAATGATGATTTTGTGATGTTTCTCATTACATCTTTTAAGATAAAGGCTGAGATACACTTGCCTCACACCAAATTTTGTTCTACAGTAAGCTAATATATACAAAGGTCTCACAAAAGATTAACATGTTGTGAGTAAGCACAGGTTAAGACAACACCACATGGATTCACACAACTCAGATGTCTCTTTCAAATGCTGGTTAATTTCCACTAAAGATTAATATTCTGATGAAAACATTAATAGAAATTTTAGTGATAAGAATTTCAAAGAAAATAAAATATTTATATTTCTCTGGGAGAAGCAGAGTACTATTTATTAATATATTAAGATTTATTAATTAATAAATCTATGTTAACAAGATCACTGGCTTTCTTTAATTTTTTTCTCCATGTTGGAGATACTGCCTATTTCCTGTTCATACATGGCCCAGATACATTTTTTTAGTTTAAGAAACATGATTATTTCTTTCTCCCTCCTTTTTTTTTTAATTCTCTCAGTAAAGGTCGCCCCTTCTTTCTAACATAACATTTATTACATATCTAGACCTTTCTCTTCCCACTTTTCAATGTATTAGTATTAAGATCAGAAGTAAATACCGGCCCCCCCCGACACACACATGTAGAAAGAGAGAGAGAGTCTGTAGTACCCACGTAGAACTATCTATATCTATACCTACTGCAGAACTATCTGTACCCACTGATGGGCACAGAGCTTGCCTTTGAGTACACTGAGTCCACTGATATTTTAAGTCCTTTTCTTTCTGCCCCACAACTGTTCTGTTTCCTATGGGGGTTTGACATCATCTGTGGGACCGACATAGATGATGTCTATTAGCTTACAGCTAGTACCACAGAAATAATTCAAGACTTTTACTTATTGGTGCTAAAAGATATTAAAAGAATTGATACAACCTGGAGAAATACTACACAAATTGTTTTGGCCGGAACACCAAATTAAGGCTAAGGGTAAAGTTTGAGGGTTTACTTTAAAAATTAACATACATGGCACAATTTATTTGAATAATCAGAGCCCCTCTATTACCTACTTGGTCCACTTGACTCCCCACAGAATGAAAATGAATGGGCATTTTGTACAAGCAAATATCTCTGGGAAGAATGGAACACTCTTTCAGTAATGAGTAGATTTGCCCTGTGTATTATAAGGAGATAGATTGATCTCATAATGGACTATAAGTATAAATGTGCATTTGGTATATTTCTGCATTTCTCTTTAAATTCTAGGCTGGTGGTCCCCACAGAATATTAGGATAATACACAGTCTATGTGTTGGCCATGGCTTTTGGTGAAATTTTTTTTTTCACATAATTCAGGAGGTGACATTTTGATGGACCCACTAATTTCAACATATGGATATCATAGCCTATTTTCTACAATATGAAAATTAATAATATCTGAATAATTCCTTTTTCCTTCCCAAGTTAAATCACTTTCTTTACAGCATTTTTATTCATAAGTAGAAGAAAAGAGAAACAGAAAAATAATTTATGTGTCCATAGAATTTTCCCCTGGAACTAATAAGGGTTTGGGTATATTTAAACCTTTGAATAGTCTACATATGCTGTAAAACACAAAAGGGTAAATGAATGGCAAATATAAAACTATTTTAAAGGATTTAGTTTGTAGGTATATATGACACCTCCTAAATCCTACTATTTGGAAAGAACAGATTAAATGTAACATTTAAGGTTGCTTTGCTAACAAAACCTCTGGGTTTATAACCTTTCAGAGTTGTCAATGTCTCCCTTGATCAACAGCTAACTTCAAAAGGAAAGCATAGTCCAGCCTCAGTTTCCACGGAAACATACCATTTTACAAGATGCATCTACTAAATGGTGGTCCCATTCCACATTGTATCATATATGTTGGTATTTGTAAATGTATTCTAAGATGACTCAAATAATTTCAAAGACATGCTTTTCAAACTGTGTGAAATGTCAAAATAATTCATCGTAAGTCTGAGTAAATTTCAATACAATTACAGTAAACACCATGAATATTACTATATTTAGGCTGCTATTACTGACTTTCCTTATAAATTTATAAACAGGACTGATAAATTTAGCTATTTTAAATTGTGCTCAATAGCCATTTGGTATAAAATCATCTCCTTAGTTTTGACTTAATGGAAAAACAGAATCAACTTTGAGCTAGGCTGTATTTTTTTGTTAGAATTATATGTTAAGAACATACTCTATATTTTAAAAAGGCCTTTAGATTATAGTTTACCTTATGCTTCTTTCAGAGTGCACTTTCTCCTTTCAAAAGTCAGGACTTTTTTAATTTTGCAAATACTATTAGTACAGGAGTGATATCTGTGACCTAGACCTAATAACAATACATTTTCAAGAATTCCAATAGCAGTTTACAATGTCTGAGAAATATGAAACTTCTGTATGTAGCTAATAGAAAAATCCTATTTCTTGTATGCTTTATGTTGTCAATGGAATGTGGTCACATTAACATTAAGCTAATGTTCTAAAACATATCCTAGGCCAAAAACAACTGGATAGGATAACACCTAATACAAAGCACTATCTTCCAAATAAATGTCAAGAAACCAAGATTCGGGAGAATAATTCTTCAGTGCAGTGCATGCAGTATATGACAGACAAGCCTCAAATGTCACCATTTCAAATAAATAGAACAGAGGAAGAGTGATGCTTTCATAACTCACTAGATGGCAACTTAACATACAACTACAGATGTATAAGACAATACTCCCTCTTACCTTGCTGAAAGCAGAGAATGACTTAAAGAGGCAACATGTGGGTCTAATTCTGAAGTTCTTTTTTTCTTGAACCTCAAATATACTTAATGAACATACCATGTAAAATACACAAGAATTTGAATGGTAAAGGTCATTAGATTTCCAAAGCAGCCCACTGATTGTTTTTAACGATTATATTTGTACTTATTGGTCCTATACATAAAAGTTACAATATTAAATGAACGAAAACAAAGACAGAAAAACCTAACAGGACTGAATTACACTAATGAATTTTACTTTCAAGGCTAAAGTGCACTAATTGACCATTTACTCATGAATTATGCATTACATAAAAACAGCAATACTCAAGGTTTGAGGCTGATGCAGAGAGACAAAAAGTATCTCAATAACTTTACAATTTGGTTGTCTTCTTGGATAATGAATAATGTTACAGGCCTAGTTATAGAAATATGCATACATACCCTGGTCTAACACTTCTTCTTCTTCCCGTTTTGGTTGCTGTAGTAGAGGAATCTTATCTTTGTACTCTGTTTCTGTAGAGGATCAAAGAAGCTGAGTATAACTTTGCAGTATATATTATACACTTTAAATAGTTTATTGGAAATATGCCATCAACATAAAAATATTATTCAGGGTCTTGTGTTTATTACGGTATTAAGAACTTACATGGTCTAATTCATATAATGCTTCAGTTCACAAGTGCCCCTCCCCCCCAGCATAAGCACCAATTACTAGACTTCTGACTTAATAACTAGGTCAACTATTTTTTCAGCCATATATTAGTGATATAGAATTTTAAAAATGTATTAACAAAAGTACTCATTTCAAAAAATTAAATTTAGTGATATTTTAAGAACATTTTAAGGCACATTCTATAAATATAATAGAATTTAATAAATGACCTGATTGCTATGCTAACTTCTCTCATAAAATCTCCACTAGAAAGAAATACGAAGCTGCTCTGGCATTTTAAGATTGAACTTGCAAAACTCAATAAAGTCCCATGCAATAAAACAGGGTGTGGGTTTTTGCAATTTTAAACTAAAGAAATGGCAGCCAATATGACCATTCTGCTGATGAACAATAAGTTAAAGAACAATTCTGAGAATAAGATTTTTAAAAAAGCCAAGACTAGTAATGCCTCACAAATCAAGAATTGTTCTTTGCTTGAAGAGGCCCATTAAACAGATAATTTAGAGTATGGCTGGAGATGATAACCATTTTTATTGGCAAATTGTAGTGCTCTTTAGAACATGGTGTATAAATTCATAAATTGTGTAATCGATTACTGGTTATAGGAGGAATGAGATAGGGATATGAGAAAACATGAATTTAATGAAGAAAGGTCTACATTTATAGGATTGGTCCCAAAACTAATCTGTTTCATCACTGGCTGAGATTTTTCTCTTCAACTGTTTTGATGGCAACATGTTAGGGAGGGGAAATAGGGCATAGAGAGAGAAAAGAGGAAATAAGAATATGTGTATACATGTGATTATCTAAGAAGTGAATAAAAATGATTTTAAATATTAATCATATAGTCAAACGAAATACATAAGAAAATACAAAATACAAAGTCATATGTTACATTACATTAAATACTGATATTACCTTTGTGATGTCCATGCATCATAACCATATCAGACTTCACAGGAATTGGAATGTTGGCCTCTGGTGGTATGGTTCTGAACATATCTGGAGCTACATTCTGTGTACAGGTCATGAAAGAAACTGCATGTTTGGCTTCCATGTAATACATAATGTATAAGTTGCACATTTCATCACTGGATGTGCCACTGCAAGAAAAAAAAAATACAACGAATCAGCCATTCACATAAAACACATTCTTAATGCAAGAAAAATGCAACCAGTAAATGTGCCAGCAATAGAGTCAAAGGTGAAAATATTGTACGTTTATTTTACAGCTTTCGTTAAAACCCATCACAGTTTTCAACATCAAAAGCACATTATTAAAGGCATATTTCTACTTAACAATGGAGTATCAGTTCAGTTACTCCATGAATATCACCAAATACTACAGAACAAAAAGGCACTTAAGTTGCTGAGAGATACAGTACTTTCTTTTCTCTCTTAAATCCTTTTATTCTGTGGTCCTCCCCCATTTGCTAAAACTCATAGATTGGGCAAAGTTATTTTTCTCATGGAAAAATCTTAATTATTTACTTAATAATGGGAAAATTCAGAACACTTTAACAGAAATATCATATATTATTTACAAGTCTTGAAAAATGGCTTTTCCTCTTAACGCCAAGAGTCTTAGACCTTGTTTTTGGTTAATTACCTCCTATCTCATGGGCAGATGAATCTAGAATCATGTGTCTACACTAAGACTTCCTAAATGTATCCCTGCTCTCTGACTTGGCAACTAGGCTTCTATAGCAGGGATGAGAAGAATGCCTCAGGAATGATTCAAAATGAAGTCAACACTAAGGTTCAGACCTGATTGAAATAGTGTTATGCAGTTGAATGGCTCAATGTTAAAAATACATTTTAAAAGAGTGGAAGGGACACATCCAAGGAAAAAAGTTCCAAATAACAAAAATAATGTCTAATAGTTTACAAAACATGTCTTTTTTTTCCCCTCAGTTCACGTGGGTTATATTTCATTCTCTTTACTGTTATTAGGAAAGAACTGTTTAAGTACACTTTCACAAGACTTTTATATAGCAAAGTAGTTTGGGCAAAGGAACATTTCCATTTTGATATTAGTTCTGACAATTTTTAGCAAGCCTACACTAATAAAAAACAAGCTATGAGATGGGTTATTTGTTGTACAGAAATACATCAGTGTTGATTTTTCCAGCAATGTCATGCAGCATTCACTTCCTCTCCATAGCAACAGTAATGACATCAGCAAGGGAAGGGAAAAAAAAGTAAAATCTTTTCCAAAGAGGGATTTGATTTCTCCAAGCTTTGAAAATGTAGAGCCCCTGAGAGACCACAGGAATAAGACTCTGCCATAGGAAGCTCTGTTTGTGCTTTAGAAATCATTTGGTTTCTCACTCTTGGAATCTGATACCTGTCAGTGTAATTGCCTCACCCATGAAATATAAGCAAATAGTAAAGTGCAAACCCAAACACACACCTGTTCACTACACATATCTTCATAGTGTCAAAACACCATTCCTAAGAATTACATTTTAACACCCCTGAAGTTGGTCAGAAAATTGTATGCTATAAAAGGAATGGCAGGTGCAAAAATAATAAGCCAGAGCTTCCCCGCATTTTATTCTTCTCTTCCCTGCTCAAAAATAGGAAGTACGTGTAGATCAAGAGAGCAAGGGGAGAAAAGGAATTTAAGATGTGGCATTAGTTTGAAAAAACCTTGACTCATCTCACTGAGAAGGAAAGCAAAATAATTTAAGCATCTCAAATTAATGAAAGGAAAAAAATTTTAAATTCACATAATAATTCATGAAACTTGCAACTTATCAGTGGACAGTTCCTTCCGTATTTTGCCTGTTGGGGAACATCAATGTCCACGCTTTCACTGGGGAAGGTATACCCACCCACAATAGCATATGTTATACAACCAGTATCCTAACTTCTTTCCTTATTATTAAAAAGCTAAACAAAGCAAAATAATTATAACTTCTGGTCTAAATGTTTTTGGTTCTCTGGGCTAGTATTCTCTGTTACATAAATGTAATAATTTATTCTGTGCATTATTACCATATGCTTTTATAAAATGCATAGAGAGAGGGAGTCCTAACATTCTTTCACTCTTCCTAACTTTCTTCTAGAGTAGTATTTCCAAAACTATTACCTTAAAACTTTGGTCCTTGAAATGCTTACAGATGAGTTGAGAAAAAGTTATTTGATGACCAAATGGAAATGCTGGATTATATAAGTTAAATAGAATTCTGTACTGCTGGAGCCTTTATCACACAATGTGCTCATGATGCTATGAAGAGTGGATACAGTAGACACTATTCCCCAAAAGAATCTGGCAGGCCCCTTTGTGTTTCTGCATGTTTCAGGGCGTAATTTAAGAAAAGTTGTACTATAACAGTTATGCCTTGCTCTTTCATGGGTAGAAACATAATCCCAGTATTGTTAGGAATGACCAATCAAAATGGTTTCTTCACTAGAATAGTTTGTAGACACATGTAAAAATCAATTGTTATTTCTAGGTAACACCAATTACATACATACATGATATAGGTGTGTGCATGTAGTATAGCTATACAGAAATATCCAAATGTATATATTCATAGAAATGCATACAGTGTCTACCTAGAAATGTTTTATAACACATTTTACCTAAATATAGACATATCTATGATCTATTTATATTCTTTCTATCCATCCTTACATCCACCCATCCATTTATGTAAACAAATAATTTAAACTTTCAGAAAAATCAATTAGATATTTGAGAAGCAATTGATATCACAAAGTTTCAAAATAACTGAAATAGAATGTTTTGTTAATATACGTTCTCTTAAAGATAACTTTGCTGTTTTTAAACTTGTTATGTGTATATTTAGAGGACTTGTTCTAATACACATTTGAAAAGACATTATACTAAAAGTAAAAAGAGTTCATTGCAAACAAGTAAAAGGTAATCAATCTGGGAACAAGGAACTAAACTGTGAAATCTGTGCTAAAGGGAATAATCAAAAATACAATGATCAGGACAAGAACCTACTCTTACTACATAAAATTCATTGCTAGTGAATTTGCTAGCAAACTGTTGGTAAGTGACTGTTAAAAAAATTGTAGACAGTGATAACAGGTAAGAATATGAAATAGTAACATGGCATAAATTTGGAATAATTTTTATACTAATATTGGATACAAAGGCAGCACTTACTATCTTAGAAATAGTGTATAGTGAGTCTACATGTTTGAAAAATGCACAGTTAATATAGCAAATAACAGGAAATCAGTAACTTTCAAAATAATACAACTCTTTGTCCTTTATAATTTATGATCGAATTTTATTAGTGAATTTGAGACAATGAAAAATAAAAATTTAAGCTAATGTTGCAAATTATTTTTTCAAAAGTGAGTTACCTTGCCATGTATTGAATTAGCTTTTGAGAAAAATTATACATATATATGTAAAATTATATACATGTATACACATCCTCATGTATACAAATATACAATAAAGTAGTTCAATTCGACTTATATATTATGTGTTAATTTCATACACACATAAATGTGTTCATCTTTAAACACGTAAGATTTTCTGAGACATCCTAATCAGCTCACCAATATAGCTCATTTGAGGTAACAATTCCAGGATACTAAAATTAAGTTGATCAAATACTTTAGGAACCTTTGCTATCACAAGAAAAATTTCATTAAAAGAGCAAAATAAACAGAAAAGAGCCCTAGTTAATTTTTTTCCATCTATAATTGGACTTGTAGTCAAGGTAACTCTGAGCTCCTATCTGACAGAGGAACTATCATATGCTGTTAATAAAAATTTTAGGATTCAAATCATCTTTAGTATCAGCATCAGTTTGCCTACTTTATTCCACAGTCATTCATCTTTTCTTCACTCAAAAATAAAAAGCTCACTTTAAACCAGACAAACTGCTTTCTGTATTCCTAAGGGAGGATTTGGACTCTCCTACTCTAATTTTCATACGTATGCCATTAAATTGCTAGTCTGAATGATTATTAACATGAGAAAGTAGAAAGGAAGGTTGTGTTCACCTGTGTGCTCTGGCGCCATGGAATGGCCCTTTAAACATTCCCAACACCTATGTGATTCCCTGACATGATGACTGCTGGCATCATCTATATTCCAAAACTACAGTAGTGAACTTCTTTCATCCTCTTGCATAATAAAGTGCTTATGTGGCAACTCCCTCTTTTATACTGGCATATTTAATATAAACAACTTTAAATCTGACATAGTGTATAAACCTGAAAATAGTAAGCCCTCAATCAGTGTTTGTTGAATGAATGAAGAATGAATAATCTTGTTTAATACATGTTTTCAACTTATTATGACACAATATGTTAGCCTCATATATCACACTGCTGAATAATGAACCAGGTTAATTTTATACACTCACCTGACCTGTGGCATTTGTGAAAATACTTATCTAATTATATCTGTATCTGTTTAAATAGCTATTTAATCTATCTAGGTTCTATGAGGGCTTTTACAAAAATATTTTATGTTAGAAAGATACATGACAGATTTAAAAAAAAATACCAAGTATTCTGAAAGGGGTCATTTAACAAATTCCAAATATTGTTGTATCATGTCTACATTGCAGATACTCCACTAGCTTAATTATTCCCTCACTCCTACCCTGTGTCCTTTATAGTCAACAGATGCTAAAGTTGAAAATAATCAAAATGGGTAACACTAATTTTGGAAAGAAATATGAAAATTTTAAAGAAGTCATTTTATAAAACTTTTAGCTATTTCCTAATGGGTTTCATGGTGCTTTTAAATTTATGCATTAAGGAGTTAATATTTATCATATAACTTTATCTTTGTATATAATACATTCCAAATGCTGATTAAAGTGCTGTGTTGACATGTATGAACACTCATATTCTCATGAAAGGACTCATTTCAAATGAAAAATATGACCAACAAAACTGACTAAATTGGTAAATATTATCTACCTATTCCCAAGAATTAATTTTAAATTTTAGCATATAAACTTTTAGGCTGATTAGCTGACTTAATTAGTTTAATTGACTGGCTTAATTAAATTCTATTTTTTAATTTAAACTTGACTAAACACTTGAAATGAATTTGGAGAAGTGTCATGTTGAATGTAAAATATGTAATGCAGTCAGGCACAAAATATTGCTTCTTCATAGATTAATTAGTACTATGTCATTAGTACACATTGGTACAATTTTGTTCAAGATATACCATTCATATTTACTGTTTAAAAAGAAATATATCTGGATAAAACATTTTTTACCAGTAAGTATATTTACCATTACGTATATTTATTAATATATCTTGTCTTAAATCTACCTATTTTTAAATAATTTTTAAATAATTGATATTATTTTTGACTGACAAATCATAACTGTATACACTTATGGGGTAAACTGTGATGTTTCAATATACATATACAACATGCAATGATTAAATCAAGCTAATTAACATAGCCATCACCTTGTTTACCTGTTATTTTTTATGATGAGACCTTTGAAATTTACTCTTCATTATTTTGAAAAATACAATAATTATTGACTATAGTCACTCTGCTGTGCAATACATCTGAAAACCTCTTCCTCCTGTCTATCTGAAACTCTGTACCCTTTGATCAACAACTCCCATTCCCTCCCTCCTTAACCGCTGGCCACTAGTATTCATCATTCCACTCTCTACTATGAATTCAACTTTTTAAGATTCCATATATAAGTGAGATGATTTGGTATTTGTCTTTCTGTGCCTGGCTTATTTCTCACTTAGCATAATGTCCTTCGGATTCATCTATGTTGTCACAAATGACAGAATTTCCCCCTTTTGTAAGGCTGAAGAGTACTCCATTGCGTATATATACTATGTTTTCTTTATCCATTCATCCATAATGGACACTTATGTTGTTAAATCCACTTATTTTTTGAAATGAATCCCTCGTATGGGAAAATCAACCCCTATTTTAAAAAGTGCTTTTTATTAGTTAGCAATGATTGTTCTACCCAAGCTAAGTTTTCTCCAGTCCTAAAATTTTCAGCTTAATACAGAGCTAAGCTGGGTTTTGGTGGAAGAATCACTCAACTGAAAATATTGCTAGTAGGCCACTGTCAACATGGTTTTCCGACTGGCTGCAGAACAAGAAGATTTAAAACTTGAAGCCAATAGTTCTCCTGGTGCATAGAGGAGGCATCTACTGGCGCCAGCCTATATTTGGGTAAGTGTTCTTCACAACTAAGTGCTTCAGGCTTGGAGATTAAACCTGTCTCCAGTGGGAGTGTGCGTTTGTGTATGTGGGCTGGGGGTAGGTGGGAAGAGAGAAAAGGGAGGGGAGATTTATACAGTATCATTTAATTTAATACATATCATAAAATACTAGGTTTTTTTACTAGTTACATTCTCAACTGTGATCCTGTAGTACCTTATGAAGGCTGTACTCATTTTACAAAACAGAGATGCATTGCTGCTGTTATCTTTCTAAAAATAAAAAGCATTGTAAGTGCTGCAGAAATATTATGCATTACTATGAGAATTTTTAAGCATATTTAAATTTATTCAAACTTGTCTTATTAGTGTGTCATTCTACTGGAAAAAAATTGCTTCCGAAGTGTAAATTAAATATTCAGAATATGGACTCACCCAATAACTTAATTTCCTATCATTCCTATTTCATTTATATTACAAAATAGTGTTTCTTTTAGCCCACATGGGATTTATGAAAGGATACATTAGTGTGGTCATTTTAGGGTATTATTTTAAAGCAAAATACACATTTAAAAAAAGATAAGAATTATTCTAGACTCATGAAACTGAAAAAGGACTCTAGAGATCACTTCGGCCTTCCATCCTAGTACTATAACAAGTCATTAATTTCTATGGCTGATATTACCTCACAGAGAAAACGCAAAGGATAGAATTTGGTCAAAATTGCAAACCCTCCCAAATTGTAAAGAGACTTCTACGCAAAAAGTTCTACTTTTTCCACACTTAAAACTTGTAAACCAATACATGTAATATGTTGAAAGGGATTTTTTTTTACTACTTTCCTTGTTTACTTACCTCACAGGTTAATTAAAAAAAATCAATGGCATTTAAGTAAAGTTCCTTTGGCTCTACAATGACATAAAATGGAGAACAGCTGATCAACACCCTCTGAATCATATGACCTTGTGTATTTAAAGATTGCTAAGAAGTGAATTGTCAGACTTTTTCTTTCGAATCTAATTATGTCTACTTTGCCAACCCTTTTCTTACCATCATCATTTCCTGTAACACAATAATTTTACTGCTTTCCTTGAGTCCCTTTCCCAAATTTATCAAATTTATCCAAAAGCAAAGCTGTTGGAAACGTCTTGTTTATTATAAATTGATACTATTTTTCTATTTGTTTTGCCTTTAGCCTTAAAATTGATGCTTATTAGCATAAAAGCCTTTTTAGAGTGCATAAAAAAGTCCACCATACCAAATGCCCTCTTTTTTTTACCTGCGCCAATACCTTTTCCCTTACAGTCAATAGTTAGTGTTGTCAGTGCATCTAATGCATATTTTTAGATGACCACTTTCTGTAACTTCTCTTTGATTAAGAGATAAATGGTTTAAAAACTCTAGCTTCCAGGTGGCATCAGCAAATATTTTAAAACCTAGTTTAACATGAAAAGGAGGCTCCTTGATTCATTTCTAACAAAAAGCATGATAAGAAGCTTTATTTTTCATTTTTTATTTTGGTAAGCTTTTGTGAAAGAATTCACAGTGCTGCGAAAATTTTACTTACTGTTATAAAACATATTTTAAGGACGCTAGTATTTTGAAAATTATTTAAAAGTCTTGACATTCCTTTTTGAAAAAGTGCAGCATTATTATCCTTATTTGGCAGACTAAACAACTGGAAATTACTGAATACACAGAAGGTTTAACAGGCATAAAAAAATTATGGTTCAGAGTATATAACGAGTGCCACTAAATACAGCACCCAACATAATATATTTGTCTAAATTTGAACAAAGGACAAAAGGACACTTAGAAAAATTTTCATAATCATTACATTTTCTTTATTAAGATGAGTCTGAGGAAGTGACATATACTCTTGTGATAATTATAATATATGAGGTGTGATGCTGAAGGTCTTTCTTGAAGAAGCAAGAAAAAAGGAAGCATGAAAAAATGAGCACATGTTCTAGGGTTTATCCAAATCAATCAGTTTTGAAATGATAAAATGCTCTAGTTTGATATAATTGTCCATGACAGGACAAAAAAATGTATAATTTATTCACAAGGATAGCTATCACCTACAATCATGCTTGTCCTAATAAAATCTCTTTAAATAGTGAAATATATAGAATCATACCCAATGTGTGTGGCTTCTGTCCTTCCTTCACCAGTGAATACGCATCTTGCAGCCAGCAAGTCACCAAAACTAACATCTACCGGTTGTTCCACAGGGTAGAAAGCCTTCCAAAAAGACAAATACAATGACTCACTAAAATAATTAATAAAACCCAGAACCACATGCGAAGCTTGGCACACTCTGGATAGAGAGGATGGAGACAGGCAGACAGACAGACAGACACACACACACAAAATTAGATGAGAAGAGTTCACCTTTAATTAATCAATTCTACTTTATGATAAGAGTACCAAACTTTGAAATAAAGAAATACTATTAGCAAACGCATCTCATAAAAATCAGAATAAATGTAAAAACAGCAATCTGAAACACTGTCTTTAACTAAAGGATGGGATAGAGAAGACTTCGCTAACACGTTTAGATTACCTTGAGAGAATTGATAAGGAAAGCACCAAATTGGAAGTTGTAAAAAAGGAGGTTACACAGCTCAGATACACAGTAAAGGCAGATTTAGGGATTTTTAGTTTCTAGAGAAATTCACAAGGGTTGTATAAGGATTTTTAAAAATTACTTTTTGCTGGTTAATATTTTTTCTCTCAAAATTAAGTAAGATTCTCCACACCTGTGGCAGCTGGGGGCTCTGTCGTCCGATCAGTGTCCACTGTCCATTTCTTACTCTGTATCCACTTACTACTTTCCCTGTAATAAACACAAATTATAACCATATGATAAGGTATTATAAGAAAAAAGACATTTACCCTTCCATTTTAAAATAAAATCTGAATATTTTCACTACTCCAAATACTGAGTATCTTAATGAAAATAATATGAGGAACAGCATAAAAATTTTCATGGTATTGTGTAAAATCACTTTCATTGAAACAGACTTAAGGTCAAATATAATTTATATTTTACGTTTATAGCACCAGCAAGCACAATGGTAAATATTTATGATTTAACATGTACTTTGAAGTTCTTACCTAAATGGTGAGTGTGGACTCTGTAGGCAAAGACATGCATTGGATAATTTTTATAATGGCATGAAATGTCAGAATTCACCACTGCGAGAAATGAAGACACAGAAAAAAGTCACTATTCAACTGGAAAATTATATTATTCTTTTCTAAAAGTATGCATATGGCATTCACAAGATGCTAGGCACTGGGATTTTCTTATGACGAAAGCACGCACTCATGTACTCCATAGACATTAAGCACTTATTCTGGGCCCACCACTTTGCTAAAATGAACTTAAGACCCCCATACTGCACATTTTTATTTATTCATACACAAAATGACTATCACCAAATCAAAATACCCTGTCAGTGAAAATGTAAGCTTAATTTGTTACCTTTATCTTGAAATTTATCCAGTTGAAAAAAGCTTAAAAATTGGTTTTTATTTTTGGAACAAAAGAATTCCTGAAAAATTTTATGCAAACATGTAAGATCACCAGATTGACAGCTCCTGCTGTCATATACTTTTTCTTCCTTGCAGTCTAACAGATAGTAGCTATGCAATGAATATTTCTTTTATAATAGATAAATTAACAGTAACAAAGAGATCATACTGGTCATTAACTTTAAAAGATTTCCAGTCAAAACAAATGAACAATTTTTAATATGTTCCTTTCATTAGAGTATTATTGATAAATAATATTATACTTATTCTCATAGCTTTTTGTTAGCTTGGGGGAATCAGCTATTATCCCCATTTTGCAAGTAGGGAAATAAGCCCATTTATGTCTAAGTTCAAAGATGAATCTGTGCTGGGTTTGCTGGCCTCTTGATTTTAAACATTTCTAGGTAGTAGTTTATGCTACTGTACGTTATTCGGTGTGTCTTTTGCATTTAAAGAACGAATGATTGATTTTTAAAATACTCAAGATTTATTCTTTAATTTATATAACCCACTACCTACCCAGGGCCTCTAAGAATGGAAAGTAATAAACCACTGGCTTGGAATCATATAAAAAAGAATTGGCTTATTTTTCAGGGACACAAAGATATTAGTCATTTTAAAAGTTTATAAAAAATATACTGCAAGTCCATTAATACAGTAAGGTAATGAGGTAATGGTAAATACTAAAACACCATTACTCACCTTTCTCTCCTGCTGGTATAACAGTGTCAACGGACATCATAAGGTACATGCCAGCAATTAAAGGCTGTCTGCAGAAAAAAGTAGTATTTCTCTCAATAACCTGAAAAAGGCAAAACTACTGTCTCGGAAAAATAGACTATACCTCAATACAGTGGTTTATAAAATGTGTTCCTTGTGAAAATTAGAATCAAATACTATGGAAAAAGAGGTAGGATATATACACAAATCACTTTTTTTCTTGTAAAGGCAGGCTCTAAATGGTTCCTGGGATAGCTAGGTTTACACGTCAACTTGGCTGGGCTACGGTGCCTGGTTGTTTGGTGAAACAGCAGTCTCCATGTTGCTGGGTAGGTATTTTTTTAGACGTGATTAACATTTAAATCAGACTTTGAGTAAAGCAGATTATTGTGGGTAGGCTGTCAAAAGGAAGGAATTCTGCCTACAAATTGCCTTTGGACCCATGAATGCAATATCAACCCTTCCCTGAATTTACAGTTGGGGCTGTAGATTTTGGATCTGTCAGCCCTACAATAGTGTGAGCCAATCCCGTATAATAAATCTCTCTCTCTTTCTCTCTCTCTTTCTCTCTCTCAATATATGTATATCCTATTGGTTCAGGTTTCTTCAGAGAACCCTGACTAATACAGTTCTCAAGATTCCTAACTGTGACATTCATATCCTTGTCTAATCTCCTTCCCTTGAATGTGGATCAAAATAAGTGTAGTAACTTATCTTTAACAAATAGAATATGTCAAAAGTGATGGCATGTCACTTCTAAGATTAGGTTGCAAAAACACTCTGGCTTCCCTCTTGCATGCATGCCTGCTCTTGCTTTTTTGCTTACTTTCTATGATGGAAGCCAGCTGCCATATTGGGAGCAGCCATTTCCAGTCCACATGGCAAGGAAATGAGGGCAACTTTAAGCCAACATCCAGAAAAGAATTGAGTCCTGCCAACAAAAGTGGCTCCTCCCTGGTTGAGCCTTAAGATGACTGAAGCCCCAGCCAAGATTTTGACTGCAGCCTCTATGTGAGACCCAGCTAAGCTGTGCCCAGATTACAAACCCATAGGGAACTGAGCTAATTAATACATGGTTGTTTTAAGCCAGTAAATTTGGGTTCATTTTTTATTCACAAGTGATAACACAGCAAACTTCCCACTTTTAAGTTCACAAAGATCTTCAAGTCGTTGCTTATCTAGGAAAACTGAAGTACTTACGGCAAACGTGTGAGGTGTAAGGACACACCAGAACAGTCTTTGTGATTATCTGAAAATACACATAGAAACACACATTTTAAATATGAAAATATGAAAAATTTCAAACTGATACATTTTAAATGATCATAACTCAATACGTAAGAAAAAACAAATTTTCACTTGTATGGTGTTTTATGCTTTACAGAGTAGTTTCATATTCATCAATTGTTGTAATTGCCAATGCATCCTAACAGCAAAAAAAATTGTTGTTTCACGCAGTCTGTAGTATTTCTTGACTCATCAGACTGACCAGTTATTGGCTTTCCTGGAGAAATACCAGATACTAGGCATAAGCCCATAGAAGAAAGTTGTTGCTAATTTCTATGCCTTATCTTTATTGTTGAAACACTCAGAAAAGTTGCTAAACTGAATGGTTTGTTCCAGGCCGCCCTAAACAACTTGGCTTCTCTACTTTTCAAAAACTGAAGTAGCCCATAATTTGGATTTTCATATATTTTAGGCATTATTGAAGTCTAGTGCTATGCAAATCCAAAATTTTATTATTGGAGAAGATTCTGATCTCTTCTAGAACAACTTTCTTAGTTGAAAAGCCCGTATGTTTGCATATACACACAGTGAGACATCCCAGCGGGAGCAACTTGAACTCCCTCAGACAAGGTGGTCTGGGGGCCTGAAAGGCTCCTGGACCCACAGCTGCTCCTACAGCAGGTGGCAGCTCTGGTGAGAAGCATATTTCAGCCCCAGTGTTTGGCACAAAGATTATGACCTTCTGACTCCAACATGATCCTTGCCACAGTGATGTATTATTATTTCCATAACTTCTATGCTGATCTCACTTCTGGTGAACTCAGAAACTTCAGCTAGTTTTGCACATTTCACTGATGATTTGTAGTGTGCCCTGACTTTGTCTGCCCTTCTGCTGTAATGCAGTGCTTAGGCCACAAGATATGAAACCTCGTGAGAATTCATTTCAATTCACTAGGCTGTATGAAATCTGTCTCTGACATCCATCATTATAAAAATGAATGCCACTTAAAAGGTTAATTACAATAAAGAAATACAGTGATGCTTCTGCTAATATTTTACCACATAAAATGAAACAAAGAAATCAGAAATGAGTTAAGAAATGTACAGAAAATGAACTCGAAATATCAAAATCACATCCTAGTTGATCAACCTGGTTGGAAAGACTTCTTCTGTGACTAGAATTAAAATGAATGAGAGAAAGAAGAGGAGAAGGAATAGATGGAAAAATTAACCCAGGACAGAAGAACCAAGAAATGGAATCCCATTACTTAAAAAAAGATAGGAACAGTAATGAGTCAAAAAACTAAAATGGTCTGAAATTGTAGGATTGAATTTGTCCAAATGAAAGGCAGAAAAGGAGGCAAACTATTCCCCCTGATTTATATTTCAATATAAACATTGTACATTTCCACATGTCAAATTTGTTAGACATAAAGTTTGAAATTTATCTGTGTATTTTTATCACACACAACTATTGCGTGTGATTATACAGTATAGTGCCGTAAGACCATCATCAGTTTTCAGCTAGGTGTTCACTGAGTTCCTTTGTTTAAAATAAGTGAAATCTAGAAGGTTATTTAATACTTGGTAGACTAATATTAGTTATCAATATTTATACCAGTAAGAAATGCTAAGTGGTCTACAAATGAGATAACTTAAATGAAGAACTTAGCACTCATTCAGAGAATAGGAAAAATTCAGTAAATGTTAGTTTTTATTAATCTATTGGTATATTCCAAAAAATTTCAGTACATGTGTATTTTATTTTTAAGAAATATATTTTCATAGTTATAAGTCTGGAATTTCTTTAATTAAAGAAACTGAAGCACATCAAATTTCCCCAAGTAATAACACAGGACTAGAAAAAAGGAGGAAAGGACCATGGGAACACTAAAAGAGTAAAACAGTTCAAAGAAAAGAGATTGTAATTAAAATTTGGAATATTAAAGAAATTGCACAAAACAGATATTATCAGCAGGGTCTGTACTAGGTAAATACAGAACAGAATTTTAAATGAAGTAAAGAACTTTCTGTAAGATAAATACCATGGTCTGGCTAAAATGAAATTCTTGAATTAGAGGCCATGGGAGTGTGAAGAAGTTGATTATATTTCAAGATCCTTTCATGACTTTCAGCAAGAAAGCTCCCCTTGAGCAGATCCAAGACAATCTGATATTTTCTGAGATCTGGGCTAGAAGAAGTTAGTTCATCAGAATTCTATGTTTGTAGAAAAGAGAACAAGGCCATTTTATATCGATATTGAAGTTGTTTCAATCTACATTCACTTTTTCTGTGCATTAGTTATCATGCAAAAGTCCTAACAGCTCTTCTTTTCAGGTAGATTCATTTATTCTTAGTTTTCTTATTCCAAAGTAAATTAATTGTTCTATCCTTCCTTGGATTGGGTTTCAGGGTGCACTCTCTCTCCAAGGTTCTATCCTTTGTTGGGTTGGGCTCCAGGGTTCACTCTCTCTCCAAGTTTCACCGGTGCCCTTTAGCTACTAATGTTATATATTTATAGAGAAGTGAATCCAAGACATCTCTATTAAAAAGGTCTTTTATAATTGCTGTTCTCTTGCAGTAAGATAAATTTCGGCCTAACGGATTTCAAGATATGGAGATGAAACTTCACTCGCTAGACAGGTATGAGATGACATTGAGAAGGATATTTCATTATGTCATTATATTCCATTATAATGTCACATGTGTATGTACTAGGAGCTTTTGTAATGGTGAAGACATTTATGGTGCAGAAGTTGAAAGAATCATTTGAAAACAGAAATGTAAAATAGCAGAGTCTAATAATGCCTTAGAAACATATTACACATAGGACAGTATCGCAGTGTGGGTGGTTGGGTGGTAAGATTTTTAAAAAGTAGTCTGATAATGAAAGAAATGAGTATTTCCAGACCCTGGATGAGACTTGAAAATAGCATTCAATCAGAATCTAATCTTAAGCAAGATGAAACTGAATGACTGCTCCACAAGGGTCTCAGCTGGCATTTTTTGAGAAATTGCTCTCTTCTGCTTAGGCAGAGACGTATAACCACAGCAAGGTATTTTAGCAAATACATAGACTCGTAGAATTTCAGAATGGAAAGAGACCACAGCGATGATAGAGTTCAAATCTTACACTTTACAGACAGGGAAAAAGAGGCTATAGAGATTAAGAGTGTTGAGCGTTGCTCAAAGTAATTCAGCTAACTAGTCATACACTTCAGTATCAAATCTAATTCTCCAAGGTTAATGCTTAATAAATGTTATTTCCTAAAACAAACAAAAAACAAGATTTCTAGCTCTTAGAGACTTTCCCAAGGCATTTAATCTGAGAAATATCCTGAAGCTAAAATAAAGAAATTAAGCAAGAACAGATAAGTAACCCATGGTACTTAAGGACATCCACTTAAGCAGGAAGCTCAATTCTCTTAATGGAAGGTGAATGCATGGGATATGAGGTTATCCATCCCAAACTATTTAGCTGCTTTTCTAATAATAGCTTGTAGTTCCTGCTTGGATTCATAGCTAAGTAGTACAGTAAGTATGTGGAATAATGCATGATAATAACCGATTACATTTTAGGTTCTTGGAAGTCTGTTGGTCTCCTAATTTTTCCCTCTAGAGATAGCCCTCTATACTCCATGAGCTCATCTTGTCCTGGTTGTTTCCTGCTTCAATAAAAGGATAGGTTAACCATTAATCCTGAGGGAACCAAAGTATTGTTATAAACCATATCCCACTAATTGGAAAAGTTCTTCAGAAAGAGAGTGGTAGAGTGGATTTCAATTCACTGCACTCTTCCAGGAAGGTAAAGGATAGGGCACACTCATTTCCTACTATCCCAAACACCCTTTTGGATAATGGATTCTTTCCTTATAGAGGTATTAAAAAAGCATATCTTAGGAAAAACAAAGAAGTAACATCTTTAATAATAAAAACTTATTTTAGAAAATTTGGAAGCAAATAGTTCTAAGCTATATCATACCTTCCCCCTGCAAGAGTGCTCTGAACATAATTTAAAGGCCACCTTCCCTACTTTCTATTTTGAACATACAAACAGAAATGAATCAGGGATATCATAGTAAATGCAAATAATTTTATAACAATGTATGCACACCAATACTGCAATAACTATTTGATTATTAAGCTGTCTTGATCTTTATACCTTATGGTTCTTTGTTCTAAATTAATAACTTTAAATTAATGGAACAGATGATGTTTTGCTGAGATTAATCATGGCTCCCAAGGTGATAAAGAGTAGGAGATTATTTGGGGATTAATTTCTAAAGTCAGGGAAAATTTCATATAATTAAAATTACTTAGAAAATTCCTTAGGAGAATGAAGAGTGAGGTCTCCTAATAGATCCAGCACAGCCAGTTTCCTTAGCACTGGAACTAATTGCTGTCAGTCGTGTCATTTGGGCCATGATGTTTTCATAAAAAGATATTCTATACAGTTGGGCTGTGTTGTTACATATAAAAGGTAATTTCTGTGCAACTGAAACCTTGCTGCAGAGAGATGGACACACACACGAAGTGAACCCAACTGAGAGAACTGCAGACTCAGGTCTTGTACTCACTCTGGGCATAGGCATTTTGAAAGGAACCTGGTTTTAATGAAGCTAAGACACAATTCCTTTGCTGTGTTTTTGACCACCTGGATTATAAACACAGGTCCTAGAGACACTTAAAAGTACTCAGAAAAAAGGTGATCATCCGAATTAACCAGAAAATGTGTATATTGAGGTTTTTTTTTTAATTAGAGTTTCTTCCAAACAAAATCTGAGTCACCAAATTTCTCCTAGAGAATTCATGGATGTCTGAAAGCATATACTCAGAGTAACAGGACTCTCCAGTTACAGATACATTGAGATAACATAGTTCCCATTGAAAAGCACTAACACCTTAAGCTGTCATGGTAAATGTATATCTGCTTAGCAAAATATAACTGAAATAGGGGCACTGTTAATACACAACACCAGCTACTCAGAGGTTTTCCTGGAGGCTGCTGAAAGCTGGGTAGCAGACAAGCTTCAGTGCTAAATAAACCAGCACTATGGGGAAAAAAATCTTCAAAAAAGAATTCCTTTTGAAGCTGTCACTGCAGCGAGTTAGCCTCTTTTGATTTTGTATTCACTGCTATGGGACTAGAAATTACCAGCTTCCATTTGCCTTGTGGCAAGGAAGAGAAAATGCATTTATTCATTCTGCAAAGAAGACGACTTTCACAAATGATGGCCTGTGCTGTTCCCAAAAGAGATTAAATGGAAGGCAGGAAGACAGGCTCCCCAACCTGCTTTTATAATCGCTCCGTGTGTGGAGGATGTTATGGCACAACTAATGTCACAGCAGTTTCCTGTTTCCATCTTTTATGAATGCAAAAAAAAAAAAAGGAATCTACATTGAAGTTTATGATTTACACTATTTCTTCTCTCGGAATTATGAACCTGCTCCAGAGTCAAACTTCCAAGGAAGTAAAATTAAAAGGCAAAACCCACCAATCCCAGGTAAATACAGTATGTTTCGAAAATATGGTGCCAAGTTTTAAATTTACTGATTGGTGTTTGAACTTTTTATTGAACAGTAATATACAGAAAAGTGCACGTATCAGAAGGTACAGCTCCAGGAATTTAAAAAAACTAACCAACCCATGTAACCAGCACTCAGATCAAGAAACAAAAATCTTCCACTTGTGCCCATTCCTGAGGCAATTCTGTTTTAACTCTTTATATTTATGCATATACCATAAATATTTGTCTTTCTGAAAGAAACATTTATTAGTCTTTTCACTAAAACCAGACATATTTAACTAGCTTGTCCACTAGCTTCATGAGCTTTGGTTGGACAGTTTTAAATATTATACATGGTTACTAAGAAATATTTATTTTCTATTACTTCCCCTTTCTCCCAGCCAAAAGTCCTATCAACCACTTTTCACTCCCTTGTCTGTTTTTAATATACATATATTCGTTTAAAAAAAATCAGAATTCTTTTGCATTCTCCCAATTAGTGTTTGTTCTTCCCACTGAGGCCAGAATGTACCTGCAAACGTCTAGGAAACATAAAGAAATTATTGGCTAAAATGAATCATGCAATGAAAAGGGGCTTGAAGAGTTTTAATTAAAGAAACTCTTGTAATACTATTTAAAATATAAGGCTGAAAACATATTCCTCATATAAAATTCTCTATTATGAATTTTTGAATAGTGTTGAGGATATTTTCTTTATATATGTATATGAAAAGTTTATCTTTTATTCCCTTTGGATTTCTCAGCTATTAATGTTTTGTGCACCAGTGTGTTTTCCGTCTTTTGTTTAACTTAAACCACTAAATGCTCATGACTGATACACAAAGAGAGGGTATCCTCACAGCAAAACCATCCCATTTTGTTTGGAAAACAGAAGTTTATACTCCGCGAAAGCTGTAATTTAATTGGAATATGTTTTTTGAAGTTCAACCTAAAATCAGTGGCTACATTTTCAAACCAATTATCTTCATTAACTTAAAGTATTATTCTGTATTGTATTTTGGTTCTTCTCTGAAAAAATAAATCTAAAACATGTAATTTACATATAATAATGTATATATATAGTCCCTGGTATTAATTAAGGAATACACTTTGAACATTATAGTTCATATATTTGATTTAGCATTAATTTTCAGTCATTCAATATGTTATGTTGTAGTGTAGCATGAGGATTAATAAAGTAACATTTATAAAGCATTTCTGAATTGAAAAGTAGTATATAAATGCTAAGTACTAATATCATTACTACATTAATGGGAAAATATTGAAAGCCCTCGGTGACCCAAATTATCTCTCAAAATTCCCTTAGACCTTAAGTCTTCTACCATAAGATAAAATGGCAGTATAGAAGGATCTGTGGTTACTGATCAGATTTTACTTTATTTTCAGTTATTATTAGGAGGGGATACATCATACTTAAGTTGAAAAACAAGAATAAGAAATATCTGCAAAGGGCTGGGCGAGGTGGCTCATGCCTGTAATCCTAGCACTCTGGGAGGCCGAGGCGGGTGTATCCCTCAAGGTCAGGAGTTCAAGACCAGCCTGAGCAAGAGTGAGATCCCGTCTCTACTAAAAAATAGAGAGAAATGATCTGGACAACTGAAAAAAAAATATATATATATATATATATTTATATAATATTTATATTTATATAATAACTGAAAATAAAGTAAAATCTGATCAGTAACCACAGATCCTTCTATACTGCCATTTTATCTTATGGTAGAAGACTTAAGGTCTAAGGGAATTTTGAGAGATAATTTGGGTCACCGAGGGCTTTCAATATTTTCCCATTAATGTAGTAATGATATTAGTACTTAGCATTTATATACTACTTTTCAATTCAGAAATGCTTTATAAATGTTACTTTATTAATCCTCATGCTACACTACAGCATAACATATTGAATGACTGAAAATTAATGCTAAATCAAATATATGAACTATAATGTTCAAAGTGTATTCCTTAATTAATACCAGGGACTATATATATATACATTATTATATGTAAATTACATGTTTTCGATTTATTTTTTCAGAGAAGAACCAAAATACAATACAGAATAATACTTTAAGTTAATGAAGATAATTGGTTTGAAAATGTAACCACTGATTTTAGGTTGAACTTCAAAAAACATATTCCAATTAAATTACAGCTTTTGCGGAGTATAAACTTCTGTTTTCCAAACAAAATGGGATGGTTTTGCTGTGAGGATACCCTCTCTTTGTGTATCAGTCATGAGCATTTAGTGGTTTAAGTTAAACAAAAGAGGGAAAACACACTGGTGCACAAAACATTAATAGCTGAGAAATCCAAAGGGAATAAAAGATAAACCTTTCATATACATATATAAAGAAAATATCCTCAACACTATTCAAAAATTCATAATAGAGCATTTTATATGAGGAATATGTTTTCAGCCTTATATTTTAAATAGTATTACAAGAGTTTCTTTAATTAAAACTCTTCAAGCCCCTTTTCATTGCATGATTCATTTTAGCCAATAATTTCTTTATGTTTCCTAGACGTTTGCAGGTACATTCTGGCCTCAGTGGGAAGAACAAACACTAACTGGGAGAATGCAAAAGAATTCTGATTTTTTTTAAACGAATGTATGTATATTAAAAACAGACAAGGGAGTGAAAAGTGGTTGATAGGACTTTTGGCTGGGAGAAAGGGGAACTAATAGAAAATAAATATTTCTTAGTAACCATGTATAATATTTAAAACTGTCCAACCAAAGCTCATGAAGCTAGTGGACAAGCTAGTTAAATATGTCTGGTTTTAGTGAAAAGACTAATAAATGTTTCTTTCAGAAAGACAAATATTTATGGTATATGCATAAATATAAAGAGTTAAAACAGAATTGCCTCAGGAATGGGCACAAGTGGAAGATTTTTGTTTCTTGATCTGAGTGCTGGTTACATGGGTTGGTTAGTTTTTTTAAATTCCTGGAGCTGTACCTTCTGATACGTGCACTTTTCTGTATATTACTGTTCAATAAAAAGTTCAAACACCAATCAGTAAATTTAAAACTTGGCACCATATTTTCGAAACATACTGTATTTACCTGGGATTGGTGGGTTTTGCCTTTTAATTTTACTTCCTTGGAAGTTTGACTCTGGAGCAGGTTCATAATTCCGAGAGAAGAAATAGTGTAAATCATAAACTTCAATGTAGATTCCTTTTTTTTTTTTTGCATTCATAAAAGATGGAAACAGGAAACTGCTGTGACATTAGTTGTGCCATAACATCCTCCACACACGGAGCGATTATAAAAGCAGGTTGGGGAGCCTGTCTTCCTGCCTTCCATTTAATCTCTTTTGGGAACAGCACAGGCCATCATTTGTGAAAGTCGTCTTCTTTGCAGAATGAATAAATGCATTTTCTCTTCCTTGCCACAAGGCAAATGGAAGCTGGTAATTTCTAGTCCCATAGCAGTGAATACAAAATCAAAAGAGGCTAACTCGCTGCAGTGACAGCTTCAAAAGGAATTCTTTTTTGAAGATTTTTTTCCCCATAGTGCTGGTTTATTTAGCACTGAAGCTTGTCTGCTACCCAGCTTTCAGCAGCCTCCAGGAAAACCTCTGAGTAGCTGGTGTTGTGTATTAACAGTGCCCCTATTTCAGTTATATTTTGCTAAGCAGATATACATTTACCATGACAGCTTAAGGTGTTAGTGCTTTTCAATGGGAACTATGTTATCTCAATGTATCTGTAACTGGAGAGTCCTGTTACTCTGAGTATATGCTTTCAGACATCCATGAATTCTCTAGGAGAAATTTGGTGACTCAGATTTTGTTTGGAAGAAACTCTAATTAAAAAAAAAACCTCAATATACACATTTTCTGGTTAATTCGGATGATCACCTTTTTTCTGAGTACTTTTAAGTGTCTCTAGGACCTGTGTTTATAATCCAGGTGGTCAAAAACACAGCAAAGGAATTGTGTCTTAGCTTCATTAAAACCAGGTTCCTTTCAAAATGCCTATGCCCAGAGTGAGTACAAGACCTGAGTCTGCAGTTCTCTCAGTTGGGTTCACTTCGTGTGTGTGTCCATCTCTCTGCAGCAAGGTTTCAGTTGCACAGAAATTACCTTTTATATGTAACAACACAGCCCAACTGTATAGAATATCTTTTTATGAAAACATCATGGCCCAAATGACACGACTGACAGCAATTAGTTCCAGTGCTAAGGAAACTGGCTGTGCTGGATCTATTAGGAGACCTCACTCTTCATTCTCCTAAGGAATTTTCTAAGTAATTTTAATTATATGAAATTTTCCCTGACTTTAGAAATTAATCCCCAAATAATCTCCTACTCTTTATCACCTTGGGAGCCATGATTAATCTCAGCAAAACATCATCTGTTCCATTAATTTAAAGTTATTAATTTAGAACAAAGAACCATAAGGTATAAAGATCAAGACAGCTTAATAATCAAATAGTTATTGCAGTATTGGTGTGCATACATTGTTATAAAATTATTTGCATTTACTATGATATCCCTGATTCATTTCTGTTTGTATGTTCAAAATAGAAAGTAGGGAAGGTGGCCTTTAAATTATGTTCAGAGCACTCTTGCAGGGGGAAGGTATGATATAGCTTAGAACTATTTGCTTCCAAATTTTCTAAAATAAGTTTTTATTATTAAAGATGTTACTTCTTTGTTTTTCCTAAGATATGCTTTTTTAATACCTCTATAAGGAAAGAATCCATTATCCAAAAGGGTGTTTGGGATAGTAGGAAATGAGTGTGCCCTATCCTTTACCTTCCTGGAAGAGTGCAGTGAATTGAAATCCACTCTACCACTCTCTTTCTAAAGAACTTTTCCAATTAGTGGGATATGGTTTATAACAATACTTTGGTTCCCTCAGGATTAATGGTTAACCTATCCTTTTATTGAAGCAGGAAACAACCAGGACAAGATGAGCTCATGGAGTATAGAGGGCTATCTCTAGAGGGAAAAATTAGGAGACCAACAGACTTCCAAGAACCTAAAATGTAATCGGTTATTATCATGCATTATTCCACATACTTACTGTACTACTTAGCTATGAATCCAAGCAGGAACTACAAGCTATTATTAGAAAAGCAGCTAAATAGTTTGGGATGGATAACCTCATATCCCATGCATTCACCTTCCATTAAGAGAATTGAGCTTCCTGCTTAAGTGGATGTCCTTAAGTACCATGGGTTACTTATCTGTTCTTGCTTAATTTCTTTATTTTAGCTTCAGGATATTTCTCAGATTAAATGCCTTGGGAAAGTCTCTAAGAGCTAGAAATCTTGTTTTTTGTTTGTTTTAGGAAATAACATTTATTAAGCATTAACCTTGGAGAATTAGATTTGATACTGAAGTGTATGACTAGTTAGCTGAATTACTTTGAGCAACGCTCAACACTCTTAATCTCTATAGCCTCTTTTTCCCTGTCTGTAAAGTGTAAGATTTGAACTCTATCATCGCTGTGGTCTCTTTCCATTCTGAAATTCTACGAGTCTATGTATTTGCTAAAATACCTTGCTGTAGTTATACGTCTCTGCCTAAGCAGAAGAGAGCAATTTCTCAAAAAATGCCAGCTGAGACCCTTGTGGAGCAGTCATTCAGTTTCATCTTGCTTAAGATTAGATTCCGATTGAATGCTATTTTCAAGTCTCATCCAGGGTCTGGAAATACTCATTTCTTTCATTATCAGACTACTTTTTAAAAATCTTACCACCCAACCACCCACACTGCGATACTGTCCTATGTGTAATATGTTTCTAAGGCATTATTAGACTCTGCTATTTTACATTTCTGTTTTCAAATGATTCTTTCAACTTCTGCACCATAAATGTCTTCACCATTACAAAAGCTCCTAGTACATACACATGTGACATTATAATGGAATATAATGACATAATGAAATATCCTTCTCAATGTCATCTCATACCTGTCTAGCGAGTGAAGTTTCATCTCCATATCTTGAAATCCGTTAGGCCGAAATTTATCTTACTGCAAGAGAACAGCAATTATAAAAGACCTTTTTAATAGAGATGTCTTGGATTCACTTCTCTATAAATATATAACATTAGTAGCTAAAGGGCACCGGTGAAACTTGGAGAGAGAGTGAACCCTGGAGCCCAACCCAACAAAGGATAGAACCTTGGAGAGAGAGTGCACCCTGAAACCCAATCCAAGGAAGGATAGAACAATTAATTTACTTTGGAATAAGAAAACTAAGAATAAATGAATCTACCTGAAAAGAAGAGCTGTTAGGACTTTTGCATGATAACTAATGCACAGAAAAAGTGAATGTAGATTGAAACAACTTCAATATCGATATAAAATGGCCTTGTTCTCTTTTCTACAAACATAGAATTCTGATGAACTAACTTCTTCTAGCCCAGATCTCAGAAAATATCAGATTGTCTTGGATCTGCTCAAGGGGAGCTTTCTTGCTGAAAGTCATGAAAGGATCTTGAAATATAATCAACTTCTTCACACTCCCATGGCCTCTAATTCAAGAATTTCATTTTAGCCAGACCATGGTATTTATCTTACAGAAAGTTCTTTACTTCATTTAAAATTCTGTTCTGTATTTACCTAGTACAGACCCTGCTGATAATATCTGTTTTGTGCAATTTCTTTAATATTCCAAATTTTAATTACAATCTCTTTTCTTTGAACTGTTTTACTCTTTTAGTGTTCCCATGGTCCTTTCCTCCTTTTTTCTAGTCCTGTGTTATTACTTGGGGAAATTTGATGTGCTTCAGTTTCTTTAATTAAAGAAATTCCAGACTTATAACTATGAAAATATATTTCTTAAAAATAAAATACACATGTACTGAAATTTTTTGGAATATACCAATAGATTAATAAAAACTAACATTTACTGAATTTTTCCTATTCTCTGAATGAGTGCTAAGTTCTTCATTTAAGTTATCTCATTTGTAGACCACTTAGCATTTCTTACTGGTATAAATATTGATAACTAATATTAGTCTACCAAGTATTAAATAACCTTCTAGATTTCACTTATTTTAAACAAAGGAACTCAGTGAACACCTAGCTGAAAACTGATGATGGTCTTACGGCACTATACTGTATAATCACACGCAATAGTTGTGTGTGATAAAAATACACAGATAAATTTCAAACTTTATGTCTAACAAATTTGACATGTGGAAATGTACAATGTTTATATTGAAATATAAATCAGGGGGAATAGTTTGCCTCCTTTTCTGCCTTTCATTTGGACAAATTCAATCCTACAATTTCAGACCATTTTAGTTTTTTGACTCATTACTGTTCCTATCTTTTTTTAAGTAATGGGATTCCATTTCTTGGTTCTTCTGTCCTGGGTTAATTTTTCCATCTATTCCTTCTCCTCTTCTTTCTCTCATTCATTTTAATTCTAGTCACAGAAGAAGTCTTTCCAACCAGGTTGATCAACTAGGATGTGATTTTGATATTTCGAGTTCATTTTCTGTACATTTCTTAACTCATTTCTGATTTCTTTGTTTCATTTTATGTGGTAAAATATTAGCAGAAGCATCACTGTATTTCTTTATTGTAATTAACCTTTTAAGTGGCATTCATTTTTATAATGATGGATGTCAGAGACAGATTTCATACAGCCTAGTGAATTGAAATGAATTCTCACGAGGTTTCATATCTTGTGGCCTAAGCACTGCATTACAGCAGAAGGGCAGACAAAGTCAGGGCACACTACAAATCATCAGTGAAATGTGCAAAACTAGCTGAAGTTTCTGAGTTCACCAGAAGTGAGATCAGCATAGAAGTTATGGAAATAATAATACATCACTGTGGCAAGGATCATGTTGGAGTCAGAAGGTCATAATCTTTGTGCCAAACACTGGGGCTGAAATATGCTTCTCACCAGAGCTGCCACCTGCTGTAGGAGCAGCTGTGGGTCCAGGAGCCTTTCAGGCCCCCAGACCACCTTGTCTGAGGGAGTTCAAGTTGCTCCCGCTGGGATGTCTCACTGTGTGTATATGCAAACATACGGGCTTTTCAACTAAGAAAGTTGTTCTAGAAGAGATCAGAATCTTCTCCAATAATAAAATTTTGGATTTGCATAGCACTAGACTTCAATAATGCCTAAAATATATGAAAATCCAAATTATGGGCTACTTCAGTTTTTGAAAAGTAGAGAAGCCAAGTTGTTTAGGGCGGCCTGGAACAAACCATTCAGTTTAGCAACTTTTCTGAGTGTTTCAACAATAAAGATAAGGCATAGAAATTAGCAACAACTTTCTTCTATGGGCTTATGCCTAGTATCTGGTATTTCTCCAGGAAAGCCAATAACTGGTCAGTCTGATGAGTCAAGAAATACTACAGACTGCGTGAAACAACAATTTTTTTTGCTGTTAGCATGCATTGGCAATTACAACAATTGATGAATATGAAACTACTCTGTAAAGCATAAAACACCATACAAGTGAAAATTTGTTTTTTCTTACGTATTGAGTTATGATCATTTAAAATGTATCAGTTTGAAATTTTTCATATTTTCATATTTAAAATGTGTGTTTCTATGTGTATTTTCAGATAATCACAAAGACTGTTCTGGTGTGTCCTTACACCTCACACGTTTGCCGTAAGTACTTCAGTTTTCCTAGATAAGCAACGACTTGAAGATCTTTGTGAACTTAAAAGTGGGAAGTTTGCTGTGTTATCACTTGTGAATAAAAAATGAACCCAAATTTACTGGCTTAAAACAACCATGTATTAATTAGCTCAGTTCCCTATGGGTTTGTAATCTGGGCACAGCTTAGCTGGGTCTCACATAGAGGCTGCAGTCAAAATCTTGGCTGGGGCTTCAGTCATCTTAAGGCTCAACCAGGGAGGAGCCACTTTTGTTGGCAGGACTCAATTCTTTTCTGGATGTTGGCTTAAAGTTGCCCTCATTTCCTTGCCATGTGGACTGGAAATGGCTGCTCCCAATATGGCAGCTGGCTTCCATCATAGAAAGTAAGCAAAAAAGCAAGAGCAGGCATGCATGCAAGAGGGAAGCCAGAGTGTTTTTGCAACCTAATCTTAGAAGTGACATGCCATCACTTTTGACATATTCTATTTGTTAAAGATAAGTTACTACACTTATTTTGATCCACATTCAAGGGAAGGAGATTAGACAAGGATATGAATGTCACAGTTAGGAATCTTGAGAACTGTATTAGTCAGGGTTCTCTGAAGAAACCTGAACCAATAGGATATACATATATTGAGAGAGAGAAAGAGAGAGAGAAAGAGAGAGAGATTTATTATACGGGATTGGCTCACACTATTGTAGGGCTGACAGATCCAAAATCTACAGCCCCAACTGTAAATTCAGGGAAGGGTTGATATTGCATTCATGGGTCCAAAGGCAATTTGTAGGCAGAATTCCTTCCTTTTGACAGCCTACCCACAATAATCTGCTTTACTCAAAGTCTGATTTAAATGTTAATCACGTCTAAAAAAATACCTACCCAGCAACATGGAGACTGCTGTTTCACCAAACAACCAGGCACCGTAGCCCAGCCAAGTTGACGTGTAAACCTAGCTATCCCAGGAACCATTTAGAGCCTGCCTTTACAAGAAAAAAAGTGATTTGTGTATATATCCTACCTCTTTTTCCATAGTATTTGATTCTAATTTTCACAAGGAACACATTTTATAAACCACTGTATTGAGGTATAGTCTATTTTTCCGAGACAGTAGTTTTGCCTTTTTCAGGTTATTGAGAGAAATACTACTTTTTTCTGCAGACAGCCTTTAATTGCTGGCATGTACCTTATGATGTCCGTTGACACTGTTATACCAGCAGGAGAGAAAGGTGAGTAATGGTGTTTTAGTATTTACCATTACCTCATTACCTTACTGTATTAATGGACTTGCAGTATATTTTTTATAAACTTTTAAAATGACTAATATCTTTGTGTCCCTGAAAAATAAGCCAATTCTTTTTTATATGATTCCAAGCCAGTGGTTTATTACTTTCCATTCTTAGAGGCCCTGGGTAGGTAGTGGGTTATATAAATTAAAGAATAAATCTTGAGTATTTTAAAAATCAATCATTCGTTCTTTAAATGCAAAAGACACACCGAATAACGTACAGTAGCATAAACTACTACCTAGAAATGTTTAAAATCAAGAGGCCAGCAAACCCAGCACAGATTCATCTTTGAACTTAGACATAAATGGGCTTATTTCCCTACTTGCAAAATGGGGATAATAGCTGATTCCCCCAAGCTAACAAAAAGCTATGAGAATAAGTATAATATTATTTATCAATAATACTCTAATGAAAGGAACATATTAAAAATTGTTCATTTGTTTTGACTGGAAATCTTTTAAAGTTAATGACCAGTATGATCTCTTTGTTACTGTTAATTTATCTATTATAAAAGAAATATTCATTGCATAGCTACTATCTGTTAGACTGCAAGGAAGAAAAAGTATATGACAGCAGGAGCTGTCAATCTGGTGATCTTACATGTTTGCATAAAATTTTTCAGGAATTCTTTTGTTCCAAAAATAAAAACCAATTTTTAAGCTTTTTTCAACTGGATAAATTTCAAGATAAAGGTAACAAATTAAGCTTACATTTTCACTGACAGGGTATTTTGATTTGGTGATAGTCATTTTGTGTATGAATAAATAAAAATGTGCAGTATGGGGGTCTTAAGTTCATTTTAGCAAAGTGGTGGGCCCAGAATAAGTGCTTAATGTCTATGGAGTACATGAGTGCGTGCTTTCGTCATAAGAAAATCCCAGTGCCTAGCATCTTGTGAATGCCATATGCATACTTTTAGAAAAGAATAATATAATTTTCCAGTTGAATAGTGACTTTTTTCTGTGTCTTCATTTCTCGCAGTGGTGAATTCTGACATTTCATGCCATTATAAAAATTATCCAATGCATGTCTTTGCCTACAGAGTCCACACTCACCATTTAGGTAAGAACTTCAAAGTACATGTTAAATCATAAATATTTACCATTGTGCTTGCTGGTGCTATAAACGTAAAATATAAATTATATTTGACCTTAAGTCTGTTTCAATGAAAGTGATTTTACACAATACCATGAAAATTTTTATGCTGTTCCTCATATTATTTTCATTAAGATACTCAGTATTTGGAGTAGTGAAAATATTCAGATTTTATTTTAAAATGGAAGGGTAAATGTCTTTTTTCTTATAATACCTTATCATATGGTTATAATTTGTGTTTATTACAGGGAAAGTAGTAAGTGGATACAGAGTAAGAAATGGACAGTGGACACTGATCGGACGACAGAGCCCCCAGCTGCCACAGGTGTGGAGAATCTTACTTAATTTTGAGAGAAAAAATATTAACCAGCAAAAAGTAATTTTTAAAAATCCTTATACAACCCTTGTGAATTTCTCTAGAAACTAAAAATCCCTAAATCTGCCTTTACTGTGTATCTGAGCTGTGTAACCTCCTTTTTTACAACTTCCAATTTGGTGCTTTCCTTATCAATTCTCTCAAGGTAATCTAAACGTGTTAGCGAAGTCTTCTCTATCCCATCCTTTAGTTAAAGACAGTGTTTCAGATTGCTGTTTTTACATTTATTCTGATTTTTATGAGATGCGTTTGCTAATAGTATTTCTTTATTTCAAAGTTTGGTACTCTTATCATAAAGTAGAATTGATTAATTAAAGGTGAACTCTTCTCATCTAATTTTGTGTGTGTGTGTCTGTCTGTCTGTCTGCCTGTCTCCATCCTCTCTATCCAGAGTGTGCCAAGCTTCGCATGTGGTTCTGGGTTTTATTAATTATTTTAGTGAGTCATTGTATTTGTCTTTTTGGAAGGCTTTCTACCCTGTGGAACAACCGGTAGATGTTAGTTTTGGTGACTTGCTGGCTGCAAGATGCGTATTCACTGGTGAAGGAAGGACAGAAGCCACACACATTGGGTATGATTCTATATATTTCACTATTTAAAGAGATTTTATTAGGACAAGCATGATTGTAGGTGATAGCTATCCTTGTGAATAAATTATACATTTTTTTGTCCTGTCATGGACAATTATATCAAACTAGAGCATTTTATCATTTCAAAACTGATTGATTTGGATAAACCCTAGAACATGTGCTCATTTTTTCATGCTTCCTTTTTTCTTGCTTCTTCAAGAAAGACTTTCAGCATCACACCTCATATATTATAATTATCACAAGAGTATATGTCACTTCCTCAGACTCATCTTAATAAAGAAAATGTAATGATTATGAAAATTTTTCTAAGTGTCCTTTTGTCCTTTGTTCAAATTTAGACAAATATATTATGTTGGGTGCTGTATTTAGTGGCACGCGTTATATACTCTGAACCATAATTTTTTTATGCCTGTTAAACCTTCTGTGTATTCAGTAATTTCCAGTTGTTTAGTCTGCCAAATAAGGATAATAATGCTGCACTTTTCCGAAAAGGAATGTCAAGACTTTTAAATAATTTTCAAAATACTAGCGTCCTTAAAATATGTTTTATAACAGTAAGTAAAATTTTCACAGCACTGTGAATTCTTTCACAAAAGCTTACCAAAATAAAAAATGAAAAATAAAGCTTCTTATCATGCTTTTTGTTAGAAATGAATCAAGGAGCCTCCTTTTCATGTTAAACTAGGTTTTAAAATATTTACTGATGCCACCTGGAAGCTAGAGTTTTTAAACCATTTATCTCTTAATCAAAGAGAAGTTACAGAAAGTGGTCATCTAAAAATATGCATTAGATGCACTGACAACACTAACTATTGACTGTAAGGGAAAAGGTATTGGCGCAGGTAAAAAAAAGAGGGCATTTGGTATGGTGGACTTTTTTATGCACTCTAAAAAGGCTTTTATGCTAATAAGCATCAATTTTAAGGCTAAAGGCAAAACAAATAGAAAAATAGTATCAATTTATAATAAACAAGACGTTTCCAACAGCTTTGCTTTTGGATAAATTTGATAAATTTGGGAAAGGGACTCAAGGAAAGCAGTAAAATTATTGTGTTACAGGAAATGATGATGGTAAGAAAAGGGTTGGCAAAGTAGACATAATTAGATTCGAAAGAAAAAGTCTGACAATTCACTTCTTAGCAATCTTTAAATACACAAGGTCATATGATTCAGAGGGTGTTGATCAGCTGTTCTCCATTTTATGTCATTGTAGAGCCAAAGGAACTTTACTTAAATGCCATTGATTTTTTTTAATTAACCTGTGAGGTAAGTAAACAAGGAAAGTAGTAAAAAAAAATCCCTTTCAACATATTACATGTATTGGTTTACAAGTTTTAAGTGTGGAAAAAGTAGAACTTTTTGCGTAGAAGTCTCTTTACAATTTGGGAGGGTTTGCAATTTTGACCAAATTCTATCCTTTGCGTTTTCTCTGTGAGGTAATATCAGCCATAGAAATTAATGACTTGTTATAGTACTAGGATGGAAGGCCGAAGTGATCTCTAGAGTCCTTTTTCAGTTTCATGAGTCTAGAATAATTCTTATCTTTTTTTAAATGTGTATTTTGCTTTAAAATAATACCCTAAAATGACCACACTAATGTATCCTTTCATAAATCCCATGTGGGCTAAAAGAAACACTATTTTGTAATATAAATGAAATAGGAATGATAGGAAATTAAGTTATTGGGTGAGTCCATATTCTGAATATTTAATTTACACTTCGGAAGCAATTTTTTTCCAGTAGAATGACACACTAATAAGACAAGTTTGAATAAATTTAAATATGCTTAAAAATTCTCATAGTAATGCATAATATTTCTGCAGCACTTACAATGCTTTTTATTTTTAGAAAGATAACAGCAGCAATGCATCTCTGTTTTGTAAAATGAGTACAGCCTTCATAAGGTACTACAGGATCACAGTTGAGAATGTAACTAGTAAAAAAACCTAGTATTTTATGATATGTATTAAATTAAATGATACTGTATAAATCTCCCCTCCCTTTTCTCTCTTCCCACCTACCCCCAGCCCACATACACAAACGCACACTCCCACTGGAGACAGGTTTAATCTCCAAGCCTGAAGCACTTAGTTGTGAAGAACACTTACCCAAATATAGGCTGGCGCCAGTAGATGCCTCCTCTATGCACCAGGAGAACTATTGGCTTCAAGTTTTAAATCTTCTTGTTCTGCAGCCAGTCGGAAAACCATGTTGACAGTGGCCTACTAGCAATATTTTCAGTTGAGTGATTCTTCCACCAAAACCCAGCTTAGCTCTGTATTAAGCTGAAAATTTTAGGACTGGAGAAAACTTAGCTTGGGTAGAACAATCATTGCTAACTAATAAAAAGCACTTTTTAAAATAGGGGTTGATTTTCCCATACGAGGGATTCATTTCAAAAAATAAGTGGATTTAACAACATAAGTGTCCATTATGGATGAATGGATAAAGAAAACATAGTATATATACGCAATGGAGTACTCTTCAGCCTTACAAAAGGGGGAAATTCTGTCATTTGTGACAACATAGATGAATCCGAAGGACATTATGCTAAGTGAGAAATAAGCCAGGCACAGAAAGACAAATACCAAATCATCTCACTTATATATGGAATCTTAAAAAGTTGAATTCATAGTAGAGAGTGGAATGATGAATACTAGTGGCCAGCGGTTAAGGAGGGAGGGAATGGGAGTTGTTGATCAAAGGGTACAGAGTTTCAGATAGACAGGAGGAAGAGGTTTTCAGATGTATTGCACAGCAGAGTGACTATAGTCAATAATTATTGTATTTTTCAAAATAATGAAGAGTAAATTTCAAAGGTCTCATCATAAAAAATAACAGGTAAACAAGGTGATGGCTATGTTAATTAGCTTGATTTAATCATTGCATGTTGTATATGTATATTGAAACATCACAGTTTACCCCATAAGTGTATACAGTTATGATTTGTCAGTCAAAAATAATATCAATTATTTAAAAATTATTTAAAAATAGGTAGATTTAAGACAAGATATATTAATAAATATACGTAATGGTAAATATACTTACTGGTAAAAAATGTTTTATCCAGATATATTTCTTTTTAAACAGTAAATATGAATGGTATATCTTGAACAAAATTGTACCAATGTGTACTAATGACATAGTACTAATTAATCTATGAAGAAGCAATATTTTGTGCCTGACTGCATTACATATTTTACATTCAACATGACACTTCTCCAAATTCATTTCAAGTGTTTAGTCAAGTTTAAATTAAAAAATAGAATTTAATTAAGCCAGTCAATTAAACTAATTAAGTCAGCTAATCAGCCTAAAAGTTTATATGCTAAAATTTAAAATTAATTCTTGGGAATAGGTAGATAATATTTACCAATTTAGTCAGTTTTGTTGGTCATATTTTTCATTTGAAATGAGTCCTTTCATGAGAATATGAGTGTTCATACATGTCAACACAGCACTTTAATCAGCATTTGGAATGTATTATATACAAAGATAAAGTTATATGATAAATATTAACTCCTTAATGCATAAATTTAAAAGCACCATGAAACCCATTAGGAAATAGCTAAAAGTTTTATAAAATGACTTCTTTAAAATTTTCATATTTCTTTCCAAAATTAGTGTTACCCATTTTGATTATTTTCAACTTTAGCATCTGTTGACTATAAAGGACACAGGGTAGGAGTGAGGGAATAATTAAGCTAGTGGAGTATCTGCAATGTAGACATGATACAACAATATTTGGAATTTGTTAAATGACCCCTTTCAGAATACTTGGTATTTTTTTTTAAATCTGTCATGTATCTTTCTAACATAAAATATTTTTGTAAAAGCCCTCATAGAACCTAGATAGATTAAATAGCTATTTAAACAGATACAGATATAATTAGATAAGTATTTTCACAAATGCCACAGGTCAGGTGAGTGTATAAAATTAACCTGGTTCATTATTCAGCAGTGTGATATATGAGGCTAACATATTGTGTCATAATAAGTTGAAAACATGTATTAAACAAGATTATTCATTCTTCATTCATTCAACAAACACTGATTGAGGGCTTACTATTTTCAGGTTTATACACTATGTCAGATTTAAAGTTGTTTATATTAAATATGCCAGTATAAAAGAGGGAGTTGCCACATAAGCACTTTATTATGCAAGAGGATGAAAGAAGTTCACTACTGTAGTTTTGGAATATAGGTGATGCCAGCAGTCATCATGTCAGGGAATCACATAGGTGTTGGGAATGTTTAAAGGGCCATTCCATGGCGCCAGAGCACACAGGTGAACACAACCTTCCTTTCTACTTTCTCATGTTAATAATCATTCAGACTAGCAATTTAATGGCATACGTATGAAAATTAGAGTAGGAGAGTCCAAATCCTCCCTTAGGAATACAGAAAGCAGTTTGTCTGGTTTAAAGTGAGCTTTTTATTTTTGAGTGAAGAAAAGATGAATGACTGTGGAATAAAGTAGGCAAACTGATGCTGATACTAAAGATGATTTGAATCCTAAAATTTTTATTAACAGCATATGATAGTTCCTCTGTCAGATAGGAGCTCAGAGTTACCTTGACTACAAGTCCAATTATAGATGGAAAAAAATTAACTAGGGCTCTTTTCTGTTTATTTTGCTCTTTTAATGAAATTTTTCTTGTGATAGCAAAGGTTCCTAAAGTATTTGATCAACTTAATTTTAGTATCCTGGAATTGTTACCTCAAATGAGCTATATTGGTGAGCTGATTAGGATGTCTCAGAAAATCTTACGTGTTTAAAGATGAACACATTTATGTGTGTATGAAATTAACACATAATATATAAGTCGAATTGAACTACTTTATTGTATATTTGTATACATGAGGATGTGTATACATGTATATAATTTTACATATATATGTATAATTTTTCTCAAAAGCTAATTCAATACATGGCAAGGTAACTCACTTTTGAAAAAATAATTTGCAACATTAGCTTAAATTTTTATTTTTCATTGTCTCAAATTCACTAATAAAATTCGATCATAAATTATAAAGGACAAAGAGTTGTATTATTTTGAAAGTTACTGATTTCCTGTTATTTGCTATATTAACTGTGCATTTTTCAAACATGTAGACTCACTATACACTATTTCTAAGATAGTAAGTGCTGCCTTTGTATCCAATATTAGTATAAAAATTATTCCAAATTTATGCCATGTTACTATTTCATATTCTTACCTGTTATCACTGTCTACAATTTTTTTAACAGTCACTTACCAACAGTTTGCTAGCAAATTCACTAGCAATGAATTTTATGTAGTAAGAGTAGGTTCTTGTCCTGATCATTGTATTTTTGATTATTCCCTTTAGCACAGATTTCACAGTTTAGTTCCTTGTTCCCAGATTGATTACCTTTTACTTGTTTGCAATGAACTCTTTTTACTTTTAGTATAATGTCTTTTCAAATGTGTATTAGAACAAGTCCTCTAAATATACACATAACAAGTTTAAAAACAGCAAAGTTATCTTTAAGAGAACGTATATTAACAAAACATTCTATTTCAGTTATTTTGAAACTTTGTGATATCAATTGCTTCTCAAATATCTAATTGATTTTTCTGAAAGTTTAAATTATTTGTTTACATAAATGGATGGGTGGATGTAAGGATGGATAGAAAGAATATAAATAGATCATAGATATGTCTATATTTAGGTAAAATGTGTTATAAAACATTTCTAGGTAGACACTGTATGCATTTCTATGAATATATACATTTGGATATTTCTGTATAGCTATACTACATGCACACACCTATATCATGTATGTATGTAATTGGTGTTACCTAGAAATAACAATTGATTTTTACATGTGTCTACAAACTATTCTAGTGAAGAAACCGTTTTGATTGGTCATTCCTAACAATACTGGGATTATGTTTCTACCCATGAAAGAGCAAGGCATAACTGTTTCAGTACAACTTTTCTTAAATTACGCCCTGAAACATGCAGAAACACAAAGGGGCCTGCCAGATTCTTTTGGGGAATAGTGTCTACTGTATCCACTCTTCATAGCATCATGAGCACATTGTGTGATAAAGGCTCCAGCAGTACAGAATTCTATTTAACTTATATAATCCAGCATTTCCATTTGGTCATCAAATAACTTTTTCTCAACTCATCTGTAAGCATTTCAAGGACCAAAGTTTTAAGGTAATAGTTTTGGAAATACTACTCTAGAAGAAAGTTAGGAAGAGTGAAAGAATGTTAGGACTCCCTCTCTCTATGCATTTTATAAAAGCATATGGTAATAATGCACAGAATAAATTATTACATTTATGTAACAGAGAATACTAGCCCAGAGAACCAAAAACATTTAGACCAGAAGTTATAATTATTTTGCTTTGTTTAGCTTTTTAATAATAAGGAAAGAAGTTAGGATACTGGTTGTATAACATATGCTATTGTGGGTGGGTATACCTTCCCCAGTGAAAGCGTGGACATTGATGTTCCCCAACAGGCAAAATACGGAAGGAACTGTCCACTGATAAGTTGCAAGTTTCATGAATTATTATGTGAATTTAAAATTTTTTTCCTTTCATTAATTTGAGATGCTTAAATTATTTTGCTTTCCTTCTCAGTGAGATGAGTCAAGGTTTTTTCAAACTAATGCCACATCTTAAATTCCTTTTCTCCCCTTGCTCTCTTGATCTACACGTACTTCCTATTTTTGAGCAGGGAAGAGAAGAATAAAATGCGGGGAAGCTCTGGCTTATTATTTTTGCACCTGCCATTCCTTTTATAGCATACAATTTTCTGACCAACTTCAGGGGTGTTAAAATGTAATTCTTAGGAATGGTGTTTTGACACTATGAAGATATGTGTAGTGAACAGGTGTGTGTTTGGGTTTGCACTTTACTATTTGCTTATATTTCATGGGTGAGGCAATTACACTGACAGGTATCAGATTCCAAGAGTGAGAAACCAAATGATTTCTAAAGCACAAACAGAGCTTCCTATGGCAGAGTCTTATTCCTGTGGTCTCTCAGGGGCTCTACATTTTCAAAGCTTGGAGAAATCAAATCCCTCTTTGGAAAAGATTTTACTTTTTTTTCCCTTCCCTTGCTGATGTCATTACTGTTGCTATGGAGAGGAAGTGAATGCTGCATGACATTGCTGGAAAAATCAACACTGATGTATTTCTGTACAACAAATAACCCATCTCATAGCTTGTTTTTTATTAGTGTAGGCTTGCTAAAAATTGTCAGAACTAATATCAAAATGGAAATGTTCCTTTGCCCAAACTACTTTGCTATATAAAAGTCTTGTGAAAGTGTACTTAAACAGTTCTTTCCTAATAACAGTAAAGAGAATGAAATATAACCCACGTGAACTGAGGGGAAAAAAAAGACATGTTTTGTAAACTATTAGACATTATTTTTGTTATTTGGAACTTTTTTCCTTGGATGTGTCCCTTCCACTCTTTTAAAATGTATTTTTAACATTGAGCCATTCAACTGCATAACACTATTTCAATCAGGTCTGAACCTTAGTGTTGACTTCATTTTGAATCATTCCTGAGGCATTCTTCTCATCCCTGCTATAGAAGCCTAGTTGCCAAGTCAGAGAGCAGGGATACATTTAGGAAGTCTTAGTGTAGACACATGATTCTAGATTCATCTGCCCATGAGATAGGAGGTAATTAACCAAAAACAAGGTCTAAGACTCTTGGCGTTAAGAGGAAAAGCCATTTTTCAAGACTTGTAAATAATATATGATATTTCTGTTAAAGTGTTCTGAATTTTCCCATTATTAAGTAAATAATTAAGATTTTTCCATGAGAAAAATAACTTTGCCCAATCTATGAGTTTTAGCAAATGGGGGAGGACCACAGAATAAAAGGATTTAAGAGAGAAAAGAAAGTACTGTATCTCTCAGCAACTTAAGTGCCTTTTTGTTCTGTAGTATTTGGTGATATTCATGGAGTAACTGAACTGATACTCCATTGTTAAGTAGAAATATGCCTTTAATAATGTGCTTTTGATGTTGAAAACTGTGATGGGTTTTAACGAAAGCTGTAAAATAAACGTACAATATTTTCACCTTTGACTCTATTGCTGGCACATTTACTGGTTGCATTTTTCTTGCATTAAGAATGTGTTTTATGTGAATGGCTGATTCGTTGTATTTTTTTTTTCTTGCAGTGGCACATCCAGTGATGAAATGTGCAACTTATACATTATGTATTACATGGAAGCCAAACATGCAGTTTCTTTCATGACCTGTACACAGAATGTAGCTCCAGATATGTTCAGAACCATACCACCAGAGGCCAACATTCCAATTCCTGTGAAGTCTGATATGGTTATGATGCACGGACATCACAAAGGTAATATCAGTATTTAATGTAATGTAACATATGACTTTGTATTTTGTATTTTCTTATGTATTTCGTTTGACTATATGATTAATATTTAAAATCATCTTTATTCACTTCTTAGATAATCACATGTATACACATATTCTTATTTCCTCTTTTCTCTCTCTATGCCCTATTTCCCCTCCCTAACATGTTGCCATCAAAACAGTTGAAGAGAAAAATCTCAGCCAGTGATGAAACAGATTAGTTTTGGGACCAATCCTATAAATGTAGACCTTTCTTCATTAAATTCATGTTTTCTCATATCCCTATCTCATTCCTCCTATAACCAGTAATCGATTACACAATTTATGAATTTATACACCATGTTCTAAAGAGCACTACAATTTGCCAATAAAAATGGTTATCATCTCCAGCCATACTCTAAATTATCTGTTTAATGGGCCTCTTCAAGCAAAGAACAATTCTTGATTTGTGAGGCATTACTAGTCTTGGCTTTTTTAAAAATCTTATTCTCAGAATTGTTCTTTAACTTATTGTTCATCAGCAGAATGGTCATATTGGCTGCCATTTCTTTAGTTTAAAATTGCAAAAACCCACACCCTGTTTTATTGCATGGGACTTTATTGAGTTTTGCAAGTTCAATCTTAAAATGCCAGAGCAGCTTCGTATTTCTTTCTAGTGGAGATTTTATGAGAGAAGTTAGCTTAGCAATCAGGTCATTTATTAAATGCTATTATATTTATAGAATGTGCCTTAAAATGTTCTTAAAATATCACTAAATTTAATTTTTTGAAATGAGTACTTTTGTTAATACATTTTTAAAATTCTATATCACTAATATATGGCTGAAAAAATAGTTGACCTAGTTATTAAGTCAGAAGTCTAGTAATTGGTGCTTATGCTGGGGGGGAGGGGCACTTGTGAACTGAAGCATTATATGAATTAGACCATGTAAGTTCTTAATACCGTAATAAACACAAGACCCTGAATAATATTTTTATGTTGATGGCATATTTCCAATAAACTATTTAAAGTGTATAATATATACTGCAAAGTTATACTCAGCTTCTTTGATCCTCTACAGAAACAGAGTACAAAGATAAGATTCCTCTACTACAGCAACCAAAACGGGAAGAAGAAGAAGTGTTAGACCAGGGTATGTATGCATATTTCTATAACTAGGCCTGTAACATTATTCATTATCCAAGAAGACAACCAAATTGTAAAGTTATTGAGATACTTTTTGTCTCTCTGCATCAGCCTCAAACCTTGAGTATTGCTGTTTTTATGTAATGCATAATTCATGAGTAAATGGTCAATTAGTGCACTTTAGCCTTGAAAGTAAAATTCATTAGTGTAATTCAGTCCTGTTAGGTTTTTCTGTCTTTGTTTTCGTTCATTTAATATTGTAACTTTTATGTATAGGACCAATAAGTACAAATATAATCGTTAAAAACAATCAGTGGGCTGCTTTGGAAATCTAATGACCTTTACCATTCAAATTCTTGTGTATTTTACATGGTATGTTCATTAAGTATATTTGAGGTTCAAGAAAAAAAGAACTTCATAATTAGACCCACATGTTGCCTCTTTAAGTCATTCTCTGCTTTCAGCAAGGTAAGAGGGAGTATTGTCTTATACATCTGTAGTTGTATGTTAAGTTGCCATCTAGTGAGTTATGAAAGCATCACTCTTCCTCTGTTCTATTTATTTGAAATGGTGACATTTGAGGCTTGTCTGTCATATACTGCATGCACTGGCACTGAAGAATTATTCTCCCGAATCTTGGTTTCTTGACATTTATTTGGAAGATAGTGCTTTGTATTAGGTGTTATCCTATCCAGTTGTTTTTGGCCTAGGATATGTTTTAGAACATTAGCTTAATGTTAATGTGACCACATTCCATTGACAACATAAAGCATACAAGAAATAGGATTTTTCTATTAGCTACATACAGAAGTTTCATATTTCTCAGACATTGTAAACTGCTATTGGAATTCTTGAAAATGTATTGTTATTAGGTCTAAGTCAAAGATATCACTCCTGTACTAATAGTATTTGCAAAATTAAAAAGTCCTGACTTTTGAAAGGAGAAAGTGCACTCTGAAAGAAGCATAAGGTAAACTATAATCTAAAGGCCTTTTTAAAATATAGAGTATGTTCTTAACATATAATTCTAACAAAAAAATACAGCCTAGCTCAAAGTTGATTCTGTTTTTCCATTAAGTCAAAACTAAGGAGATGATTTTATACCAAATGGCTATTGAGCACAATTTAAAATAGCTAAATTTATCAGTCCTGTTTATAAATTTATAAGGAAAGTCAGTAATAGCAGCCTAAATATAGTAATATTCATGGTGTTTACTGTAATTGTATTGAAATTTACTCAGACTTACGATGAATTATTTTGACATTTCACACAGTTTGAAAAGCATGTCTTTGAAATTATTTGAGTCATCTTAGAATACATTTACAAATACCAACATATATGATACAATGTGGAATGGGACCACCATTTAGTAGATGCATCTTGTAAAATGGTATGTTTCCGTGGAAACTGAGGCTGGACTATGCTTTCCTTTTGAAGTTAGCTGTTGATCAAGGGAGACATTGACAACTCTGAAAGGTTATAAACCCAGAGGTTTTGTTAGCAAAGCAACCTTAAATGTTACATTTAATCTGTTCTTTCCAAATAGTAGGATTTAGGAGGTGTCATATATACCTACAAACTAAATCCTTTAAAATAGTTTTATATTTGCCATTCATTTACCCTTTTGTGTTTTACAGCATATGTAGACTATTCAAAGGTTTAAATATACCCAAACCCTTATTAGTTCCAGGGGAAAATTCTATGGACACATAAATTATTTTTCTGTTTCTCTTTTCTTCTACTTATGAATAAAAATGCTGTAAAGAAAGTGATTTAACTTGGGAAGGAAAAAGGAATTATTCAGATATTATTAATTTTCATATTGTAGAAAATAGGCTATGATATCCATATGTTGAAATTAGTGGGTCCATCAAAATGTCACCTCCTGAATTATGTGAAAAAAAAAATTTCACCAAAAGCCATGGCCAACACATAGACTGTGTATTATCCTAATATTCTGTGGGGACCACCAGCCTAGAATTTAAAGAGAAATGCAGAAATATACCAAATGCACATTTATACTTATAGTCCATTATGAGATCAATCTATCTCCTTATAATACACAGGGCAAATCTACTCATTACTGAAAGAGTGTTCCATTCTTCCCAGAGATATTTGCTTGTACAAAATGCCCATTCATTTTCATTCTGTGGGGAGTCAAGTGGACCAAGTAGGTAATAGAGGGGCTCTGATTATTCAAATAAATTGTGCCATGTATGTTAATTTTTAAAGTAAACCCTCAAACTTTACCCTTAGCCTTAATTTGGTGTTCCGGCCAAAACAATTTGTGTAGTATTTCTCCAGGTTGTATCAATTCTTTTAATATCTTTTAGCACCAATAAGTAAAAGTCTTGAATTATTTCTGTGGTACTAGCTGTAAGCTAATAGACATCATCTATGTCGGTCCCACAGATGATGTCAAACCCCCATAGGAAACAGAACAGTTGTGGGGCAGAAAGAAAAGGACTTAAAATATCAGTGGACTCAGTGTACTCAAAGGCAAGCTCTGTGCCCATCAGTGGGTACAGATAGTTCTGCAGTAGGTATAGATATAGATAGTTCTACGTGGGTACTACAGACTCTCTCTCTCTTTCTACATGTGTGTGTCGGGGGGGGCCGGTATTTACTTCTGATCTTAATACTAATACATTGAAAAGTGGGAAGAGAAAGGTCTAGATATGTAATAAATGTTATGTTAGAAAGAAGGGGCGACCTTTACTGAGAGAATTAAAAAAAAAAGGAGGGAGAAAGAAATAATCATGTTTCTTAAACTAAAAAAATGTATCTGGGCCATGTATGAACAGGAAATAGGCAGTATCTCCAACATGGAGAAAAAAATTAAAGAAAGCCAGTGATCTTGTTAACATAGATTTATTAATTAATAAATCTTAATATATTAATAAATAGTACTCTGCTTCTCCCAGAGAAATATAAATATTTTATTTTCTTTGAAATTCTTATCACTAAAATTTCTATTAATGTTTTCATCAGAATATTAATCTTTAGTGGAAATTAACCAGCATTTGAAAGAGACATCTGAGTTGTGTGAATCCATGTGGTGTTGTCTTAACCTGTGCTTACTCACAACATGTTAATCTTTTGTGAGACCTTTGTATATATTAGCTTACTGTAGAACAAAATTTGGTGTGAGGCAAGTGTATCTCAGCCTTTATCTTAAAAGATGTAATGAGAAACATCACAAAATCATCATTATATGACAGTTTTACCAATCAAATTGTACATGCAACAATGGAAAACATTTTAATGAGGCTTTAATTAAGTCTGTAGACGCTTCTTTAAAAATAATGCTTATTTTGACTGATTTTTCAAATAATAGTCGTTATAGAAGACGTGGAAATACAGAGTAGAAACAAATAAAAATCACCCATAGTCCCCAGAAATATGAGTGTATGTGTATTTTTGTGTGTGAAATATATATTACACTTATGCTTTGGATATATACACATATATATGTACATTATTTTAACATTATTTAGATCATAATCTATACAGTTTTGTAGCCTTCTTTGAAAATATTATACCTTGAATGTTTCCTCCAATGGTAAAAATTACTGGCAAGAATGATTTTTAATGGCTGCATAATATATGTATATTCATGCCCATACCAATTTGAAAATAGCCTGTTTGCATGTATGTGAGCTTATGTGTGAATGAGCTGATTATGTCTGCCTCCATGCAGAAAACCACTAATGGATATTCAAAACAAACTAAATGTCACCATCTTCTGAAAAACATTGTAAGAGAGAATTGCCTATATATGTAATAAGTAGAATAAACTAAACAATAAACCCGGTTAAACAGTTATTCTGGGTGGAGGAGATGAATCATAGGAGACTATATGGAACGAGGAGGGTTGCATTGAGGTCCTCCAGAGCAAACACACTCTCACATTTAGGAAACTAACACATGTGTTGTAAGTTTTCTTTCTTTATTTCTCACCCATTATGATTTCTTATATGTTCACTGTACCAAAGACACAACCTGAGCTTTCTATAAGCATTGTTTACGCAGACTATAGGCCAAAGCTAAAAGGCTTACCAGCTGTAAGCAAGAATGCACACAACTACACTTAGGACTTCTGAATTTGAGTGTTTCTCTTCTTTAAAATTTAAAGTATAGATGTAGTGTTGAAATTTATGCCAGTTGTATAGGGAAGATTGGATGTCTTAAAAAACTCAAGGCAGAATTGAAAGTCAAAAGCTAAAATACTAGTATATCCTTGTTATTGTACATTATGCTCTGGACAGCATCTCTTTCACTACAGAAAGGGCCTCTAACATGTTTTATTCAGTTTGCTCCAAACTCTTCTCATTGTGGTCTTTGTGCCCTCATATAATCAATCTTTTACTCGAAGGTCAGCATGAGCTACTATATTCCCAAGGCAGGGAGAATATGACAAAAATACAATTCGTAGAGGGAAAACACTCCATGACCCAATATAGTTAAGGTCTTCAGACACCTTCTGTGAAACAGAATAATTTCAGTGTTTTTATGCTAACAAAAATGAATTACCATTGGCATGTTTTATCCAATAAGCAGAATCAAGAGAACAAGGTTGCAAGTTACAAACACAGTAGTCTACAGTAAAATCTGGCTGAAGTAACACTTGGTAAACAATTTATAGGAGGAATGAAATAAAGGCTGGACTTAGTAGCTAAAATTTATATTTCTTTGTCTTGTTAAAAATAAGACATTCCCTTGATCTTTTAATAAAGTGCAAGTGATTTTAGTAGCATCTTCTTGGCTAAATTTAAGCACTCTCAATGCCACTCTGCTGTTTTAAAGAAGATGCAATTTTTTGTTTGTATTCCCATTCACTAAAAATTTGTCAGTTATGATTTATGAGAAGCTCATAAGTCTTTATTTATTGAACTCATCTATCAAACACAATTCTAAATACCCCCAAGGCTCTGGGAAGCTGAGTGAATCCTGTTTTAAATTGGTTTCCTAATAACAGAATAGGTAGATGTGAATGATCATTTATCAGAGGGTTGAGCTTTCCGATACAGATCTGTGTGCATGGCAGTTGCAAAAGCCATCATTTTCTGTCTTCTCCTTTTTTATTTTTGTCTCATTTTCTTAAAAAGGAAGAAAAAGCCCATTTCTGATTGCTTTTTAATCAAATGAGTCCTATAAGAGCAAGAAGAAATAATGAAGTTCATTTTGTGCGTGATCCTTGAGTTGGTCATCATGATTGTGTATTTTATTTCTCTAAGGCTAGAGAATAAATTTTGTGGGTTAGTAATAAGTAAACAATCAATAAAGCAAACCGACTTTAACCAGAAGGGAAAATCGGTTATGACCGAGTCATAAAACAAAATATTAAAATCTAAAAAGGGATGCTTTTATTTTTCTGTTCCTCATATCCCTCTCATTAATCAGTTGTATCACATGGTTCTAATCTTGTTAGCTTGGTTACTTGGCATATGTTTCAGTAGTTAAACTACTGATGAACATCCTGTTTACTCTCCGGGTACCACAGAAATCACAGAGCAATAAACAGTAACAAGAGCTATTTGTATTAGGGAATGAAGTACTAGAGATTCTGTGTGGGAAATGGGAGTTTATATTCTGAAAAGATACAAAGAGGTTCTTGATCATTTTTAAAAACAAAAGCACTTGCCACAGTTAAGATTTTACCCTGTGCAAAAGTTAGAAATAATTTTTTTCATCCAATAGTCCTAACACATTTTCTTTAAAAAAAAAAAAAAAAGTTATAGGACAGTTTTTCAGTGTGCATTTCCATCTATTAATATTTTAGTTTATTCTCACCATATATCTGAAAGTAAACCAGGGAAATTTCTATGCTGGAAGCGTGGAGTAGTGAGTGGTCCCTGCTAAACAGAAAAATGTCCATTGGGCTGTCAAGTACTTAATGCAAGCCCACAACCTACAAACTTGAAATTTAATTGGTCGTGTTTTAGATTCTCATGTACTGTGCTGCGTTCCTTTTCTCAACACATTAGCCACTACTACCACTGTATTTTCCAAATATCAAACTCACTCAGTTGAATTACTTAAAAGACTTAAGACATTTTGATGTTTTATAAGAATCAAAGTTTGAGGTAAGAAAAGAAAGAAATAGGAACTCAGTGTAGCCCAAAATCAAGGAACTATTTTTATCTCTATTGATGTAGAATCAAGGGGTGACATTTTTAACAAATTACTATTCATTCCAGAATCATTTATTGAGTATCTGCTATGATATGAACAGTACTAATCTCTAGGAATATGACAATGAATAAGAAATGAGAGGTTTTTTTTTATAGAAAACCACATTTATATCTTGTAGTTTTTTTCCTTCCAAGAGATAATTTAAATGTGTAAAACCAGTTTTAGAACATCTTAAACAATTTGATCATACATGTAAGGTATATTGCCAATGGTAAGTGAAAACTATTGAAGAGAACAAAAAACTCTTCTACTTTTTCAACCCAAAGAAAATGAGTCATTATTCTTTAAGCCCGTTTTGTGCATTTCACTATGATATGTATGTATTGACTAATTTTTAAGCTTCTTGTGTTAATAATATGGAGAAGACAGGCCAGGATAGGACAACAAGAAACTTGGTCAGTTAAAGAATAAACCCAGCACCTCAGCTCAGAAGAAAGTTAATTTAAAAATTTTAAAAAAGTATAGTTAGATTAACAGGTCTGAGGTAAATTTACAGGAAAAAGTTTCATGGCCAGTAGAGAAAAGAGAGGGGAACCTGGATCTAGTATAGTGAGCAGTTTAGAAGCTGTCAGTCAGGCTGTGTCCTTAGAATCCCAGTTCAATTTCCTACAGCTGTGTAGGTTGGTACTATGCCTTTAGCTTTTTCATGTAAAATAAGAACAATAATAATAACAACTTTGTAGAGATTAAATCAGTTAAATTGTATAAGGCACTCAGCAAAGTGGGCTGGTCATGCCAAGCTCTCACTAAATTTTAGCTACTGTTACTATTATTGTTATTATTATCCCTAGTTTATAATGTACTTCTTTTTATGTTATTGCTGTTAACAATAGCTAAGGTAGGAAACATCACAGTTTTTCCAGGACTGTCCCAGTTATGCGTAGTATATTAATAACACTCCTTTCCTTCTCAAAAGTGTCCCAGTTTGGGAAATGAATTATATGGTCACCTTAGCAGTGGGTCCCATAATAGAATTAAAGAATACCACCCAAAAATACATAGGTTGACAGAGCTCAGGAACAAGTAGCTATGGGATATAACCCAGGAGTGTCCAGGGTGGGTGGAGTACCATCAATCACAACTCAGTTCCGTAGGGGTAGAGCAGCCTTCATACCATTCTAGACAGATTTTTACACCCAAAGTAGGAATTGGGAGGGGGGGGGGGGTCTCTTCTGAAGAAGAGAAAAATCTTTCACTATGATAATCAAAGAACGGCAAGAATCCCAAGTGTGTATTGGTGATAGGGAGGGAAAAGTTGATGTTGATGAATCAGCACAGGTTGGACTTTGTGATTCACTGGTGAGAGAGGGATGAATCCAGTTTTCCGGGTTGATTGGCTCAAAACATGGTGTCATGACTGAGAGAGATACTATTAAAAAGATAAAATATGGGGAGGAAATAAAGAGCTCAGTTTTAGACATATTAAGTTAAAAATGCCCGAGACAGACATCCGAGTGGAAATTTCCAGAAGGCGGTTGTGTATGACTAGTTCCGAGCTCAGAGAGCTCCAGATTTGGTAGTCATTTGCCTGGAGGCAGTAGGTTAAGCCTTGTGAGTGACTGAGATCACTTAGTATGAAGAAGCCATAGGCAGGGGGAAAAAATATGCCACGGATAGACTTCAGGAAACACCAACCTTTATCATATGTTGGACAGAAGAAAAAGATGATACGTGGTGAAGACCTGTAAAGAACAACATCATAAGGAAAGAGTTTCTGAAAGAAACTTTCCACAGGGCTACATGCCACCGGGAGGTCAAGATGAAGAATCTCTTGGCTTTGGCAATTAGGATCTCTTGATTAACTCGTGCAGAAGTGATAGAACGACGAAGTAGGAAGGGGAAGCACATGCCTTCAGTTGAAAGAGGGAAGATGGATGTGAGGAAGGATGAGTCGGCAAGTAGCCCTGCACCGTCCACTGTGGTAGACGCTAGCCACATGTGGCTACTTAAATTTGAATATACGTTATATTCAATTACTTAGAAAAGGAAGCAAAATTGAAAATTAATTTCCTTAGGTGCACTAGCCGCATTACAAGTACTCAATAGCCCCATGTGTCTAGTGGCTATAATGCTGGATAGCGCAGATGTAGATTGCTTCCATTATTACAGAAAGTTCTTTTGGACAGTGTTGGAATTGCAAAGGCAGAGGAAGGACGGAAAAGCTAGAAAGACGTGTTGTGTCAGAGGAGAGTCTCTCCCATCCATGAGCACTCAGCATAAGCCCTAAGTGAGTGTGTGAGTAGCCTGTGGGTCAAGTGTGAGGCAAAGAAGTTGTTTTAGAAAGAAAAGAGAGCAAACAGGGAAGGCTCTGGGGGTGCTGGAGGCCTGGCATCTAGACTCTGGAGTAGGGAGAGTTCTTTCTCCAAAAACACACTTTAAAAAGATGGAGAAAGTACAGATACAGCCTCCTCTGGAAAAGCCAGGAACCAATTAACTGTAGTAGCCACAGTGACTTGGTGAGAAAGTGGAGCGCTGTAAACCTAAAGGGGGCTTTTTTTCTATTATGAAAATCCCAATGCTTGACTAGGAAATAGATACTCATTTTTAAAATATTAGATGAACTGCAGGTTAAAGCTGATGCATGTTGCAGCTAGGTTTGTTTTTTCAGTTAGTAATTATAATAGCTACAGTTTAGTGATACCTACTTTATGATATGCACTGAACTGGGTACTTTACATTAACTATCTTCTTTAACACATTAACTGCCATGAGACTTGTATTTCGTTCACTCTAGTTTTAACCCTGGGGCCTCATGAAGCATGTGTAAAATCTTGTTGATTTCCTTATTGTTACAATTAATATTGACAATTTAATTCTAAAAACGTGTATTAAATAGAAGTCAATACATTTCATTTTTCTATTTATGTTTCTCTTTAAATTACACTCAAAGTTTTTATTCTATTTTCATACTAAAACACTGTGGCCCCAAGGAAAAGTTTCCGGGTTTTTTGTGTGGCAGTCAATGTGTTCAGTCCACAGTTTCTGGGTTTTTTGTGTGGCAGTCAATGTGTTAAATCCACAAAACAATTTTTAAAGGTTGTTTTCATTACCCTTAAGGTTAAGTAACTTAAAGGCACAGAATAGCTACTAATTAGGGTTAGACTGGAAACAAGTGTGAAATACAGACCACAAATTGGGCAATTAGAATACAGGGAAAGACCAGAATGCTACAGGTGCACGCAGCAGAGACCCCTAATTTGAATTGTTGAGAAGGCTTTTTAGATATAAGTGACACCTAAGATCTGAATTGAGGTACTAGTTAATTAGTGGGCGGGGAATGGTCCAGGCAAAGAAACATCTTCTTAGAGTTAACATTCAAGGAAGTGAAAGTCCAATATAGCTAGAACATCGAAGGAAAAGAAAGAGGGAATGTTGAGAGATAAGACAGTGGTCGGGACCACCCAACTTCCTCTATATTCTTCTCCATCCGTTATGCTCATTAGATAAATTTCCGTAATGAAGATTTTAATGTGACTAAGAAAAATGGTTAGCATTTTAGGATTCCTTATGTCCACTACACCAGAAGAAGAAAAAAAAACTTTTTCTGGTTTGTGCATAAGAATGTAAGAGATAGCCATCTAGTGGTCTCTCTCACATGTAACGAGGTATTTGCAGAGATTCTGCTCTGTGCAGCCAAGCCTATGACACTATTTTAACAATTTTTGCTTTCCTAACCCAACAGTCATTTTAAATGACAATTTCAAAGGAACCGAAGTGCTCTACATTTGGTAATTTATCACAGCTTTTAGATTTTTACTTACAAACCCAAATGACTATGCATAGTTCTGATCCTGTGTTCTTCCATCAAGATTAACCTAAACATATGAATTCAAATTTTTAAACTATGGTTTTTTCCTCTCCCTGAAATACTTTTGTATTTTATTTTCTGGATAAAATATTTCATTGTGCAAGCATATTAAACTATATTTAGTGTTATGGGGCAGGGGAATTTAGCAGTAATGTACTGTATTAATTTTTCTTCTGTGAGACAGAATACCACTGTAGTATAACAGATTTGGTTGAGTTATAATTTGTTTTGTTCATTTTACTGAAATTGGCCTCATCACATGGTAATTATTTTCTGACTGAAGATTTCACCTGGGATAAGCTGATGTCATGGGCGAGAATTGAAAACCTACTTTGAATCATTAAAACAAGACTATTTGTAAACATGACAGGATCTCTTAGCATCGTTTTGGAAAGACTTCATATCCCCTGGCGCCAGTTTCTTAATAATATATTCTTTAGTGGAATGTGTCATGGCTAAACCAGTTACCATTTTCATCTCCTAATGGTCATGAGAAAAGATTTTTAAAAATGTTATCTAACGGTGCTGTAAATGTAATTAAAACTTAAGCAGTGGGACTCCATAGTCATTAAGTAATTTCTTCATTAGCAGCACATAGAATAGAGTAAGGAAAAGGAAAAACTGGGAGTTGTCTTTAAGTTTGGCTTGGAAAAGCAAGTTTGTGTTTCCATTTAGAGTGTGTGTGTGTGTGTGTGTGTGTGTGTGTGTGTGTATTTATCACTCACACAGTTGCTATGAATGTATTTGAAGCCATAGATATAAATGATTAAAGATTAAAATGATTCATGAACTTTCTGTAGTCACATTTTGTATATGTGATAATTTTTTATAAATAATTTACTTTCATGGAATTAGATTACCATATCCAAGTTTGCGCCTTAATATAGGAAGGCATAGAATACATTTTAATTAAGAATCATTCTGATGATATTAGTTTGTTAAAATCTTCTCCTTTGTTTGAAACTGATTTGAAAGTATTCTTTGCTCATAAAATTATTTTTCTGGAATTTGTTCATTTGTTTAAAAGGAACAACTGGAGTTATTTTACAGTAGTACTGCTAACAAAGTAATAATAAAACTTTGGTTTTTCAATTGCCACATGGATACATATTTGTTAGATTTGTTGTTTTACAGGACCTCAAAAAAAATGTATACTTAATTTCTTGTGTCTTATACTTTAATAGGTTTTTAAAGACAACTGCAAAGAGTTTGCATGTGAAGATATCTGTTATCTAATGTAGCTGTTGATGATTTTTTTTTAATTTTAGAAATGTGATGAGCTCTTAACTTCTATATCAGTTCCACCATACTATGAAAATCATTTATTGAAATGTGCCATGCAATTACATAAGCATTATTTTTTTCTACTACTATGTCAATAGAAGTTATATTGTGTTGTGGGTTCCTGAAATCACAGAAAGAAGTAGGTGGTATATAAAATGAACTATGAAGGTATATTATCCTTTCACTGTTCAGGGAATTCATTTTTTTTTCTCTGAAGCTTGAAAATCTGAGGCCAACCTTCTCTCTCATTTACTATGAGAAACCAAGAGATGATATTTTTAAAGCATCAAATTTTATAAATTTTGCAATCTTATGAACCCTCCACCTCCTTATCTTTTCTCTTTTTTCCACAGGTGATTTCTATTCACTACTTTCCAAGCTGCTAGGAGAAAGGGAAGATGTTGTTCATGTGCACAAATATAATCCTACAGAAAAGGCAGAATCAGAGCCAGACCTGGTAGCTGAGATTGCAAACGTAGTCCAAAAAAAGGATCTTGGTCAGTCTGACGCCAAAGAGGGTGCAGAACGTGAGGAGAGGGGCAATGGTATTCTTGTCAGAGACAGAATTCACAAATTCCACAGACTAGAATCTACTTTGAGGCCAGCAGAGAGCAGAGTTTTCTCATTACAGCATCCCCAATCTGGTGAAGGCATCTGGGAACCAGAACACACAGGAGGTGCGTTTAGGGTTTTTTTAAGGAATAAAGTGTGAAATGCTATAGTCTACATTAGCAAAATCTGAAGGGAATAAGTGTTAACAGATGTAAAAAGCTCATTAATGAAAGGGACTTATCATTACAAAAAACATTACTCAGATTTGGGTTATCAGATATCATCTTTGTTTAAGGAGTTTATTTCTTTTTATTTTGGTCCGATATTACAGGAATTCTGTGTCTATTTGGATCATTTTGGGAAGAGTAGAGTTTGAAATTCAGGATAACAAATTATTACCAAATCAACATTTTCCATTTTACTCAATGGAAAGAAATTGAAAATTCAAAACCTGACATGTAAAGACCCAGTGTATGAAATGCTCTTACACTATTTTCTTTTAAGGTAATTCAGTTCCTTTCAAAGAACTCTTATGTTTTTCAACATGCTCATCCAATTAACTTGTAAAATATAACCATTTTTCTGACTTTGATTTCTTAAGTTCCATTATTGATTATTATCTTAATTGGAAAGTTGAGTATTCCTGAAGGGACCGCCAGTAAGTCAATAACTGTCAGATTTATCTTTATTTCTAGCCAGAATTGGCTTCCATAATTAGAGGACAATACCTTATTCCCTTCAGGTTTCTGTACCGCAAGCTATGGATGCCTCATCTTTGTCTTTAATTGTGTTGTGGCCTCTGCGATATTGACTGTGTTTCATGTTACTTGCTGATGTGGAAAGCCAGATAATACAGCATGTGGAGATAATCTCCAAAAAAGTAACGGATATGCGTGCATGGCAGCTGTCCATGCGTGGGCTGGAATGGCACAGGCTGCCAGCTTGATGTTTTCAAATTCAGCTTTGCAGGAAGCCATAAATTATTCAACACCCAGCTGATTTTTATTTATAATTGAAAAAAATTAGCATGCAGCGCCTTTTGCTCACATGGAAGTTTCAAGCATTATCCATTGGGACTGGCCTAATGGTCTCTCTGAGATGTTAACTGAAACCTAGATTTTTTAACTCTTTATATTTAAACCAGATCAGCCCTGCCTCTCACTCATTCTATGTTTATCTAATAAAACTGAGTTTCTCAAGAGGTGGTCTCTGAACCTCCTGGCCTCAGAATCACCTGGGGTCTAGAAAAATCTTGACCCTTGAATCCTATCATAAAACAAATAAATTAGTATCTCTGAGTATGATACCTAGAAATCTGCGGTTTATCATTCCCTGTCCATTTCATAAACACACGGGAGTGCCTGTCTCACCTCTATATTAAGAACAGTGAATTGTAACCCAAACAACATGGAAATATAAAAGGTTCAAGGGCCTCAGGTGAAAATAAAATTCTGCTCATGTGTGAAATGCTAGAGTTGCAGCATGCTTTATTCCGTGACTTGTCTTTGTTACTCCTGGATTTATTTATAGGCATCCTTAATGTCACTGTAACAGTCAGAGTTTGACTTAAGGCATTGTATTTCTGAAACCTACTTAGTTTTTCTATGAAAGACATCCTTAAAATACCTGAATATATTTATTTGCCAAATATCCTCATACCTTCCAGGGTGGCCAAATGGCAGTGCTCAGGAGAACAGATGTTTCTCCAAGATCTGGTTCAGGAAAATTTCCTTTCATCTTATATATATGTGAGTGAATGTCCCTGAAATGAATAAAACAATGAGTCCTAGAAACACATAGCATAAATCCTAATTATAGGAAGGAACTTTACATGTATTTTCTTTCTAAAATGACTTATTTTAATGTTATTTTACTGCTATAATTCTAAAACTTTTTAAAAATTAAGTGAAAAATAGCATTTATTTAGGTGAGCTATTTCTAAAAGGCTTTTCCTTAATTCTCTTTCACCGTTTACTGTAACACAATATAATATCTAACTTAAATAGTTGCTGTTTAATCCCTTTGGGTAAGCCAGAGAAAGACCTATTCTCAGGAATCTTCCATTTTGCAAAAAAGAAACTAGGAAATTATTAGCATATAATGCCCTAATAAAATATATTAGTAGTCCAATTCATGTATATTCCTCAGGGTATGGTCAAAGGAAATAAATCTGATGGATAATCTTCCATTGTTTATCTCATATCCTTTCTTTATTCCAGGCAAAGCTGACAGTGGGCCCTAATGGTCTGAAGGAATTACCTTTCTCCCTAAGTACCTAATTTGCTACAGGGAATTGTATTAGCTACATAAAAGAAAGTAACTTTTTATATAAGATTACTACTAAAAGAAAAATGTAAGCCTGCTGTATTTCTTAATATTATAGCTTATACTCATTTGAGATATCTTTGAGAGCTATTAATAATTTTTAAATGAAGATATCAAAGCTGAGAGACGTTAACCTGTTTGAGTGAGATCACAGGGTCTGAATGTAAAACTTGGAGTTTATGATTTCCATTGTACGCCTTCTAGTTCCTTACATTTCAGTACAGTTGTGCTCAAAGAGGGGCTGATGGGCTTACACAGTTCAGATATACTTCCCTGGAGCTCTGGGTCCTCACTACTTAAGGTTGGAGGCTTCAGCTCAGGACCCTGTTCTGAAGTCCCCAATTCTTGGTGCCAGCATAACCCAACATGGTGATGTTTCCAGCAGCAGTCCTTCAGATTTCATCAGTCAGTTCATATATTGGCACTGCAATATGGTGATGGATCCCAGCCAGATGACTGGAGGGTTCAAAGGTGAAATGAATGAATCAGATCAAAAATCTGGATGTAATTCTTTATGGTAGGCCCAGGAATACCTGAGGGTTCAAAAACAATACCATTTTGCGGACCTTTAGTTTGGTCAAGATTCACTTGGTTCCACACCCTGGCATTTGCCTTTAAAGTTGGGTTCTCCAGCTCATTATTGGTTGGATGTCAGTGGGTGCCAAGCTGCATGAAGAGCACAATAGAATGACATCTTCCAGCTTTTCATGGCTGAGAAAGTCTTACATTCCTCAGCACAAGATAATTACATACTTTGTCTTCATTGTGTCTCTAAGAGTACAAATATCTGCAAGCAGCATCGTTGTTTAGGTCTTCTCTTCATGTCTTTTGGTGAGGTTCAGGGTTTATTCTGAAAACTCTCCTCCCAACAGTTGTGAAAACAGCATTAGCAACAGAGAACTTCCTGAACATGTTCAGCTAGACTAGACCAGAAGTTTTCAAATTGTTTGAAAGGGGGATGCCTCAAGTGGGAAGTGGTAGTTACAGACACACACACACACACACACACACACACACACTACAGCTTCCCCCAGAGCAGTTCTGCATTTAGCTAAAATAAAATTTGGAAACCACTTCATGCAGGTAGTATACTGTAGAAGATGCCAGACCCTGGGGCCTGACTGCCTGGCTTTGAATTCCAGCTATGCCATTTTCTATGTGGTCTCTAGACAAGTTTTGTTTTTTTTTTTTTTTTTTTTCTTTAATTCTCTGGGCTTTAGTTTTCTTATCTAAAAAATGAGAGTTATATAACAACAGTACAGTCCTCAAAGAGTTGAAGTGAGGATCAAATGAGCTTATACATGAAAAGCGCTTTGAACTGTCTCTGGCACACCGAAAGCATTTAATAAATGTTAGGATACATAACAACAATTATTATTATTGCTACCATTACTGTCATGTTGGATTGAGATTTCAAAACATTAAATACCAAAGTATAAATATTAATTACTGTCCTAAGCAGCACTTATGAGAGAAAGAATTTTCTTGCAGTGTGTAGGAAAGCTGCAAAATTTGGCACTCTGAGCTGATAAATTGAGAATGTGACTTGGGTACTCTTCTAGCATAATGAGCATTTGTGGCTCTTCAAATCTCTGATAACTTACATTGATCTACCTTGATATTTGCATGTGATATGTGATGTAAGTGTGAAGATACTCAACTTGGTAAACTAAGGAGCAAATGCACTCCATTTTACACTTAACAAAATTTAATTTCTGTCATCAGTAGTTTAATATCTATATTGATACAGCATTAACAGAGTAGAAATGAAATCTTAGGTGTTTTTATTCTGGTTGCATTTTAGAAACTCAACTCATCGAACAATAAATAAAAAACTACAGATGGCTATTGTGGCTGGCAAATTTGATTGGACTACCATATTTGGTATATAGAAGCCTGATTTAGCATATATTGCAGACCTCTGGATGTCAGAAATTGCATCTGTATTTGACATTTCTGATCAGATAAAAGGACTCGGAGAATCTTCATTCTTATGATGTATTTAGTTTTTTCATTTCTACAGAAATTTTGCTTAATTTCAGAGTCCATTCTTATATTTCAGTCATGTGCTTACCTGTAGGTTCAAGTCTTACAGAATTCCCAGAGTAGTAAATCATTCAGTTGGCTGAATTTTCATCTCTGGAAGGGAGGAGAATAGTAAAAACAAACACAGACATAGCACTTACTTTGAGCCAGGCAGTATTTTAGATGCATTCTTTCATAAGAGAGGAAGAAACTGATGTATAGAGTGGTTAAGTGCCGCTGAGGGTGCCACAGCTCAAGGAACCAAAATGAAAGCCAGGCAGACTTGCTCCTGAGTCTTGGTTTTTAATCACTTTGTTATTCTGCATCTTGCAAAAAAATAAAATATCTAGATATGCATATAGATGGGAAGATGAATTTTTACCAGTCATCCAGTTATCTCAGTCTACAATTATAATAACTGTAGGTGTTATAGCTATATTAATAATGCTTTCTTAGTCGGTATCTAAATAGTTTGACCAACATGAAAATCCCATTTGCAATTAAAGAAACTTTTAAAAGAATTCTACTAATGCTTTTGAGCCCCTAGTTATATTTTAACTCTGTTTCTCACTTCATTCCCATTAAATGAAACGTTATAATTAATTTTTGTTTTCTTCCTGACTTTTGTGTAAATATTTCTCCCGTAGTTTTAGTTAATTATAGTTACTGCTGGACACTTATGATGAGTAACAATCCCTGACCAAAATAAGAAATCTTTTTCTCACTAGACGAAAATTTGCAAGTGCAGAAAAAGGAACCACATTTTGTCTTTGTTGAAGTCCTCTAGTGATTTTATTAGGGTCTGTTTCCTTAATATTAAATGTGAAGAGTCTTCTTACACTAAAGTTAAATAATAGTTCCAGGTTTGAAATTGTATTTTTTCTCAGCTTTATCTAGCTCCGTAAGTCCTTATATGATACAGATAAATGAATGTCCTTTTAAGTGCTTATTAATAATTTCATGTGAAGGCAAAATTGATCACTAGCATTCATCTTTTTTTATGGAAAGGTGTAATTAATGCTTTCAGTGATTAATTGATGCAATTTTAATAATAATGTTTAATTTTATTCTAAAAATGGTAACTTCTTTTTCTAAATATATAACAGAATATGTGGCTGTACATTTACCTTTATTATAATGAAAGCAAGGATTCTTTATAAAATAATATAATTTATTTATCATAAAAAGTGTTATATGTCACTTGGACAAAATACCATTTTAAAGTCTCAAGGTTTTTTTTCACCTTATTGTATTTTAGAAATCACAATGAATTGGTATCAAGGCTACTAGGATCAATAACTGATACATACTCACTTTATTTTTTCTAAAAGTATGGTTTCTTCTAATATGTTCTCCAACCCAGATTTTGAAAAAATAAGCAATCAATTTTGAAATAATTGTATCATTTGCCATCTGAATTTAGAGCACCTGACATTTGTAGTTGAGAATGGCTTGCCCAAGGTCATGTGTAAGAAATCAGTATTTAATTTTCAAGTTAAAACTATTAATGTAAGTATATAGCACTAGCTAGTCATATACTAAATCATTTCTTAAAGACTAAGAGGAATCTGAACTAGAATTTTTAACTTCTCAGTGATCAAAAATGTTAAGTTCAAAGTAGAACTCAAATATATTGTATCATACAGTTTTTTAAAATAAGGATTTGAAATTGTCATTAATTGAATAATCATCCTTGAAATTGAGGCCTAAAGTCTAGCTCAGAGCTAAAGCTCCTTTCCTGTCAAATGAGAAAATGGTCTGAAATGATTCCTATACAGTTCTAGCAGTCTATGATTATCATGTCATGATGCTCGGGGATTAGAGGAACAATCGGTATTAATTCCATCTACAAACAATGCTAATCCTAAATAACTGCCTTGATTCTTGATGATTTCATCATAAAGAGAATAGCCTTTAACTACCTAATAATGAAAAAGATAGTGATACTGGAAGCAAAAACATTAATTAACTGAGCTAATATTCACAGAAGAAAACAGAAACTCAGTTTTCCTTTAAGTATCTTAGAATTTCTGGTTAACACAAAGACCCAGATCCTGAAAATTTTAAGGTTTTGGCTAAGTAATCTAAGTGCAAAGATATTTTTAAATAAAATTTAAAATAATTTAATATAATTGTTCTAAACATTCAGTACTAAAAGAGCCAGGTGCTCATGGCCTTAGACTTCATCCATTTCTTACACATAACCTTAACTGTTCTGAAAATTCACCAGAATATGTCTTTTAATAAATACATTCTAGATATTCACACTGCTTTTCTTTCCTGAAAATTTCCAACCTATATAGATTCTTATATGTAGCAAACAAGTTTTTTTATAATTGTTGAAAATAGACTCAAAATAGCCTATGTACCAATGCTTTTTGCAAACTTTCAAGCACTTACCAATCTATAGGCATGTGATAGTTGAGATCATTTGTAGCCAGATTAGAATTCTTTGCACAATATTTCTATTATTTTATGAAATTCATATTTGAGTCCAGAACAATATACTTTCTTGGACATTGCATATTTTCTATCAGAATTAATATCTCTGCACATTCATGAGCACTTAGCTCCTAGTACCTGTTGGTAGACCACTGAATAGAAAGTTCCAGAAGCTGTGATTTGTGTTTATTGTCTTTAATCAGATTAATTAGCCAATTAGAATTTTTATTGCATATTCTCACAGTATCTTTATCACTGTGCTAGGGATAAAAAGGTAGTACAAATAAATTATAAGATTATAAGGGAAGTTAAATGCTAGTTGACAACATAAATAAGTAGAAACTAGTACATAGACTTCAGCTTAGTGCACTTATTAGGCCATACAGTGGTCCAGGCCCCGTGTGAGACTTGGTGAAAAAAACAGTGAATAAGATATGATTCCTGCCCTCAAAGAATTCTGTCTAGTTGTAATGGTTCTGGGCTCTGAGAATCTGATAAAAACAATTAAATATCTACAGTGTCTTGGGCTTTTAGATCCCCTGGAAACCCATCCAGAAGCTTCAGGAGCTGGTGAGTGAGTACAGAATGATGAAAACTAAATGGACAGGCTATAACTAAGACATGAATGAATGAAGTTAAACCTGAGATTCAAGCAACTTTAAAATAATTTAAAACATTTTCTTTGCAGGGTGATTTATCCATCTGTTTATCTATATAGAAATCCCTAATTATAATGCTTTGATCCTATTTCCAGAGTCACTTTCAGAAGCACAGCTTTAATCACGTCACTCCATACTTAAAAACCTTCAGTGCACACATACTATCAGGGAGCCTGACAATAGTCCTAGTCTGTCCACCCACTACTGTCTGAGTATGTAGTCCAGAGGCCTGGGGATCAACCCATCCTGTCCGCAACACCCTGTGTTGTGATCATGGGTGGCCTGAGGACAGGTACACCCTACCTGGCTCTAATCCTGACAGCATCCATGCATGTTGTCAGTGCCTGGGGATCAATCCAGCCTGCCAGCACCCACACACAATATCTGGGGTCCTAGGGATTGACCCACCCACCCACCACCAATGTCCACACACTCCTCCTAGAAGTCTGAGGATGGGTCCACCAAGCATGCCACCACCATCACTGGCAGCACCGACCCACACAGGATACCTAGGGAGCCTAGGAACTGGCTCTCCCAGCCCACTATTGCCAATGCTGGTGTCTGTGTGTGCCACCTGGGTGCCTGAGGGTTAGCCCACCACCACTATTGTCACCACTATTGCCATTGCCAATGCTACACACCACACAGTGGCCTGAGGACCCACCTGCCTACCAAGCCCAACACTACTACTACCAACACCCAAGCAAGCTGCCTAGAGGCCCAAGGATCAGCATGCCCAGACTTGCTACCACAAGTGCCCACATATGCTATCCAGGGGCTCAAGGACCAACACACTTGGCATGCTGTCATCATCACTGGGCCTAAGGATTGGCCCATCTGGTGTCCTTGTCCCCAGCAAAGCCTAACCACAGACTCCACTAACAAGCCTAAGCCACTGAGGAACTCACAGACACCACTGATGCTGATTACACCTGAAGAAATCATACAGAGACTACCCTATTGTACACACCTAGAATCAAAGCCGAAGAACCCTATCCAGCGAACACTATAGATACATCTATAGGAAAAAGTCTTTCCCTATGAAAGCCAATACATAAAGTTAGAAGAGACAACTTTTACACCAGATGCACAGATATCAAGATAAGGACACAAGAAACATGAAAAAGCAAGGAAACATTTAAAATTTAACAAAATCATAGCTGAAAAATTACCAAGTCTTACAAGAGGTAGAGATAATCAGATACAGGAAGCTCAATAATCCCCAAATAGATTCAACCTGAAAGGTCTTCTCCAAGGCACGTTGTAGTCAAATTGTCAAAATTCAAAGACAAAGAGAAAATTAGAAAAACAGTAAGAGAAAAGCAGCAAGTTACATATAAAGGAACCCCCATCAGAATAACAGCAGATTTCTCAGCATAAACCTTACAGGCCAGGTAACAAGATGATATATTCAAAGTGCTAACACAAAACAACAACAAAAAAACCTGGCAGACAAGAATATTATACTCAGCAAAGCTATCCTTCAAAAATAAAGAGAAATAAGCTCTTTCCCAGGCAAGCAAACATTGAGGTAATTCACCATCATTAGACTATCCCTATGAGAAATGCCTAAGGCATTTCTACCTGTGGAAACAAAAGGATGATATCCACCATCATGAAGACACATGAAAATATAAAACTCACCGGTAGAGCAGATACACAAATGGGAAAGAAAAAGGACTCAAATGTCCTCACTATAAGAAACCACCAAGCTATAATGATAAGCAATAAGAGAGGAAGAAAGGAACAAAGTATATACAAAATAACCAGAAAACAATTAATAAAATTACAGGAATAAATCCTCACATCAATAATAATCTTGAATATGAATAGATAAAATTTCCCACTTAAAAGATATAGACTGGCTGAATGGATAAAAAAAAATGTATGACTTAACAACATGCTGCCTACAAGAAACTCATTTCACCTGTAAATACACATACAAATTGAAAGTGAAGGGATAGAAAAAGATATTCCAGGCAAATAGAAATCAAAAGCAAGCAGGAGTAGCTATATTTACATCAGGTAAAACAGACCGTAAGTCAAATACTGTGAAAAGAGATAATATATAATGATAAAGGGATTAATTTAGCAAGAGGATAAAATGATTCTAAACACATATATGCACCCAACACTGGAGCACCCAGGTATAAAAAGCAAATACTATTAGATCTAAAGGGAGAGATAAACTCCAATACAATAGTAGTTGGGTACTTCAACATCCCACTTTCAGTATTGGACGTATCATCTAACTGGAAAAGAAACAAAGAAACATTGTATTTAAACTACACTTTAGACCAAATGGACTTAACAAATATTTACAGAACAGTTTTAGAATATACATTCTTACCAGCACATGGAACATTCTCCAGGATAGATGATTTGTTAGGCTGCAAAACAAGTCTCAACAAGTTTTTTTAAATTGAAATTATATCAAGTATCTTCTCAGAAGACATTGGAATAAAACTAGAAAGCAATAACAGGAGGAACTTTGAAAACTGTACAAATACGTGGAAATTAAACATATGCTCCTGAACAACCACTGGATCAATGACGAAATGTGAAGGAAATCAAAAAACTTCCTGAAATAAATGAAAATGGAAACACAACATACAGAAACCTATAGGGTACAGAAAAAGCAGTGCTAAGAGGAAAGTTTATAGCAATAAACACCTACTTGAAAGACCCTGCTTGTCCCTCTTTACCTCCTCCTTACTCTATAAAAGAAAAACATTTTTCTGTTTGATTTTGAGATATTTGTAGACCTTGTGGTCTCAGGGCCCTCCTATTGCAATTGTTCATTTCCTTCCCTTACAATAGTCATTTGGAATAAAAGTCTCTCCCTACTTAAAAAAAAAAAGGTAGAAGGATTTTAAATAAACCTAACAATGCACTTCATCAAGGAACCAGAAAAGCAAAAACAAACCAAATTAATAGAAACTGAAATTAGTAGAAGGAAAGAAATAATGAAAATCAAAGCTGAACTAAATGGAATAGGGACTAAGAAAATAATACAAAGGATCAACAATATAAAAAGTTGATTTTTTGAAAACATAAAATCGATAAAACACTAGCTAAGCAAATCAGGAAAAAAGAATACCCAAATAAATAAAATCAGAAACAAAAAGGAGACATAACAACTGTTAGCCCAGAAACATTAAAAACTATTGGGAGCAACTGTATACTAACAAATTGAAAAACCCAGAGGAAATGGATAAATTCCTGGATGCATACAACCTACCAGTATTCAATAGGAAGGAATAGAAAACCTGAACAGACCAATAAGAAGTAACAAGACTGAATCCATAATAAAAAGGCTCCCAACAAAGAGAAGCTCAAAACCAGATGGCTTCAGTCCTGAATTCTACCAAATTTGTAAAGAACTAACATTAATGTTAGGGTGGAAACTTGTAGCACAGGTTGAGAAAGAATTCTCAACACAGAGGTTAAGATAGAAAGAAGTAAAAAGTTGATTTTATTAATTTTTACTTTATTAATACTTTTCCTGAGAGAGGAAAGGGCTCAGCACACAAAATCAAGAAAGAAGATGTGCCAGCCAGGGAGGATAAAGGGTTTGGGGTTTTTGTTGGGGGTAAAGAGAAAAAAAATTATTGCCATAAGCTAATAGCAGAAGGCAGCTAGCTGTAAAGGGGTACATCTGTTTTTCCTTTTTTTTCCATTCTCTGTGAGCCTGGCTTATCAGTCTCCTTGGAATGTGTTCTGGCAGATGTGGTGGGTAGCTTGTACTCCTGCTGTCTGCTCAGGGCTCCTCAAGGCTGTTAAAACAAACTCTTAGAGGCCACAGGTAGTTAATCAAACAAAGGGGCAATTACGTGCTGTGATCTCTCTCTTTTTTCTCTGTCAGATTATTTTTCTGTTAGATAGTTTATTAGCCATGCTGTCCTTTCTACCAGTTCTTCTCAAACTATTCCAAAAAATTAAAGAAGAGGGAATTCTTCCTAACTCACTCTAGCATTAACCTGATACCAAAACCAGACGAGGACACAACAACAACAACAAAAACTATGGACCAGTATCTCCAGTGAACATAGACACAGAAATCCTCAACAAAATACTAGCAAATGGAATCTAACAACACATCGGAAAGATAACATACCCTGATCAAATGAGTTTTATCCCAGGAATGTAAGGATGGTTCAATATACACAAATCAATAAATGAAATACGTCATATCAACAGAATGAAGGACAAAAACCATATGATCATCTTGACTGATGCAGAAAAGGCATTTGATAAAATTCATCATTCATAATAAAAACTCCCAACAAATTAGGCATGAGGAATATACCTCAGCATAATAAAAGCCATATATGACAGACCCACAGCTGACATCATACTGAATGAGGAAAAGCTGAAAGTCATTCCTCTAAGAACTGGTACATGACAAGGATGCCTATTTTGACCACTGTTGTTAAACATAGTACAGGAAGTCCTTGTCAGAGAAATCAGGCAAGAAAAAATTAAAGGCATCCAAATTGGAAAAGAAGAAGTTAAATTGTCCCTTGTAACAGATGACATGTTTGTATATATAGAAAAACCTAAAGACTCCATCAAAAAAAAAAAAAAAAAAAAAACCTTAGAACTGATAAACAAATCCAGTAAAGTTGCAGCATACAAAAGCAATGTACAAAAATGGGTAGCATGTCTATACACCAGTAATTAACTAGCTGAAAAGGGAACAAGAACACAATCCCATTTGCAATAGGCACAATAAATAAATAAATTAAATATCTAGGAAAAAATTTAACCAAGGAGATGAAAATCCTCTACAGAGAAAACTACAAGACACTTATGAAAGAAATTGAAGAGGACACAATCAAATGGAAAGACATCCCATGCTCATGAACCAGAAGAATTACAATTGTCAAAATGACCATACTACCCAAAGCAAACTACAGATTCAATGCAATCCCTATCAAAATACCAATTACATTCTTCACAAAAAGGAAAAGAAATCCTAAAATGTGTATGGAACCACAAAAGAGCCCAAATAGCCAGAGCAATCCTGAAATCCAAAGAACAAAGCTGGAAGTATCACACTACCTCACTTCAAAATATACTACAAAGCTATACTAACCAAAACAGCATGGTATTGGTATCAAAACAGATATGTAGACAAGTGGAACAGAATAGAGAGTCCAGAAATGAATCTACATATTTATAGCCAACTGAATTTAGACAAAGGTGCCAAGAATGTATGTTGGGAGAAGGACATCCTCTTCAATAAATAGTGCTGGGAAAACCAGGATATCCATGTGCAGAACAATGAAAATAGGCCCCTATCTCTGACCGTATACAAAAATCAATGCAAAATGAATTAAAAGCATAAATGTAAGACCTGGAACTATAAAACTACTAAAAGAAAATATAAGGAAAATACTTCAGGACCTTGGTCTAGGCAAAGATTTTATGACCAGGACTTTAAAAACACAGGCAACAAAAACAAAAATAGACAAATGGGACTATATTAAACTAAAAAAGCTTCTGCACAGAAGAAACAATCAGCAGAGTGAAGAGACAACCTGCAGAATGGGAGAAGATATTTGCAAACTATTCTTCTAGCAAAGGACTAATGTCCAGAATATACAAGGAACTCAACTCAATGCCTGTAATCCTAGCATTTTGGGAGGCTGAGGAGGGAGGATTGCTTGAAGCCAGGAGTTCGAGACTGTCCTGAGCAACATAGTAAGACCCTGACTCTACCAAAAATAAAAATATTAGCTGAGTGTGGTGGTGCGTGCATGTAGTTCTAGCTACTCAGGATGCTGAGCCAGGAGGATTTCTTGAACCCAGGAGTTTGAGGCTGCAGTGAGCTATGACCACACCACTGCACTCTAGCCTGGGTGACAGAGTGAGATCCTGTCTCAAAAAAAAAAAAAAAAAGGAAAAAGAAGTGGACTAAGGACATGAATAGACATTTCTCAAAAGAAGACATACAAATGGCCAACAGATATATGAAAAAATGCTCAACATCACTAATCACCAGGGAAATGCAAATCAAAACTTCAGTGAAATGTCATCTCACCCCAGTTAGAAAGTTAAAAAAAAATAACAAATACTGCTGAGGATGCAGAGAAAAGGAAACTCTTGTACACTGTTGGTGGGAACATAAATTAGTACAGCCATTACGGAAAACAGTATGGAGTTTTCTCAAATATGGTCTGGCAATCCCACTACTGAGTAGTGCTAAAGGAAAAGAAATCAGTATATGAAGCGGATACCTGCACCCCCCTGTTTTTTGCAACACTATTCACAATAGCCAAGATATGGAATCAACCTAAGTATCCACCAACAGATGAATGGATAAAGAAAATGTGATATACATACACAATGGAATGCTATTTAGCCATAAAAAAAGAGTAAAATGCTGACACTTGCAGCAACATGGATGGAACTGGAGGTCATTGTATTAAGTGAAATAACTCAGGCACAGAAAGACAAATATCGCATGTTCTCACTCACATATGAGAGCTAACACAGTAGATCTCATGGAGGTAGAGAATAGGGTGATGGTTACCAGAGGCCGGGAAGGGTGGGAGAAGGGGATGAAGAGAGGTTGGTTAATGGGTGCAAACATACAGTTAGAAGGACTAAGTTCTAGTTTTCAATAGCACAGTGGAGTGAATATAGTTAATAATATATTGTATATTTCAAAATAGCTAGAAGATATGAAATGCTTCCAACACAAAGAAATGATAAATGTTTGAGGTGATAAATATCCTAAATACCCTAATTTGAGTATACATGTATCAAAATATCACATGAACCCCATAAATATTTGCAATTATCATTTATCAATAAGTTTTTTAAAAACCTTCATTGGCTCCCAATTGCCTGTAGCAGCAATTTGCAATCTTTTTCCCTCTTTTGACAAGCAGGCATGATAGGCAATGGATGCTGTTCATCTGAGGAGCTCCATTCACATCCACTGCTATACCGGGATTATTTGCAAATTCAGGCATGCCAGCTATAACTCTGCCTCCCTTCTCCCCAGCTCAAGGAGGCATATTGCAATACACATGAATGAGAATGGCATTCTCATGTACTCTAATATATTTCAAAATTAAATTATTCCCCACCTCTGTATTTTACTGCTGCTAATAAAGTGTTTGCAACAAGTTTCAAAATTAATCATACTAGAGGTTAAGACACCATGGCTACAAACTGCATTCTCATTGATAAATCCAGACTCCTTTGTGTGCTGTACATATTCCAGTTTGAGTCTAAACCACATTTCAGGGTCTGCTAATCTAGTCCCAATGCCCCCCATCCCCACCTGGCATACACGAATATCCTTTCCAGATTACTTGAAGATCTTGAAACATATTCTGCAATTATAATATCCTCACTTTTGGTCTTTTTGACTGAAATATTCTCTGCCTACTTCTATACTTGGTTAACCCCTCCTTACATTTAAGTGAAAATACAAGTGTTTATTCTTCTGGAAGATGTTTTGAGTAGACCTTATTCCCACCGTATTCGAGCCCAAGTCTTGGGAAGGATTTTGAGCTTTCTCCTGTGTTCCTATACTACTTTATGTCATAAGTATTTGATTCCTGTTTTTTTCTCATCTTATCCTATTATATTCCAGCCCAGTTATATCCTTATTATATCCCTTTATTCACCAAGGACAAAAACTATCTTTTATTTCTTTGTGTTTCCAGAATCTAACATAGTGCCTTATATAGAAAATACACTTAGGGAATATTTGTTGAGGATGCTTCGGCAAAGGTTGTAGGCAGAACTGATCTAGGGATCCTATTGATTATACTATGTTTTGTTAACTTTCATTAAAGAAAAGATTAAATGTTCAAGGGCAAAAATATTTTGAGTGAAAAGGTGCTTTTTCCCATTGTATAGTTGACAGAATTACTTTAAAAGTGCTTATTGTCACACCAGCATCCTCTCAACCATGAGCTTCCCTTTCTTCTCAGTCTTTAATGCCTATCTTTGAGGATTTCACTGAATATTGTCACATCCTCCAGAGGGTGGGTAGAAGAAATGAGACTCAAATTGCTGCTCTTATACTTCTCAGTATTTCTGTCGAAGCATTTTAGAGGGAAAGAAATATTGACACTGATACAATAGCTTTCACAGTTATCATCTTAACCCCATATTCTCAGTTAGTATAAATACATACATCATACCCCATTATTCATGAGCATATTTATAAAAGGGATTAACACAAATGGACCCCCTTATTCTCTGAGGATAAATGTATTCTGATCAGAAATGAGAATAACATTCAGTCAGAGAGTTTCTGTCAGTTTTCCTTCTCTCATTTTAGGAAACAAAGATAAATAGTAAAAGAATGTCCCATTCTTATAGAAACACTGAAGTTAGGAGAAATGAGATTGGTGTCTTATGTAGTTCCTTGTACAAGGGATAATTAATGAATGGTTTGTTGTGGGGACTATTGTATATTGAACATCCAGAATTTATTCAAGAGATAAATCTATAGATAAGGAAGAAAGGGAGGGAAATGCACAGAACAGCAGTCTTATTGCCCATTCTTGCTATTTATTTACAACTTTTAAAAAGCTTTGTATTAAAATGATACCATCCATGTTGTCTTATTTTCCAAAGATTTTAAAGTAAGAATCTTGTCAAAAAGAAGGCTATCTAAAGTTTGCGCTGTAATGACTTAATGGTTAGCTGATTTTACAAGCATCTTATCAACAGCAAAAGAAAAACAGGTAGTCCCAGTACAAGTTCACAGACACTTATCTTATTTCATGGCTTAGGAAGCTATGTGGCATGTGCATGTGGTGTATTTTACATAGAGCATGGCTTGATTCTCTTTTGTTATTTATTTGCATCACTGATGCTACCCGCATGAGCTTCTTGTAACTATTGTAAATCTTCAAGAGGCTGGCTTTCATTTTTACACAAATGTATTGATTTATCTTTTAGATTTCCATGTAGAAGAGGCACTGGATTGGCCTGGAGTGTACTTGTTACCAGGTCAGGTTTCTGGGGTGGCTCTGGACCTTAAAAATAACCTGGTGATTTTCCACAGAGGTGACCATGTCTGGGATGGAAAGTAAGTAATATTTTTTCTTTCAAGGAGTAAATGAAAATAAAAATAGTATACATCAGTTTTCATTAAGCTAAGAATAATTATGAGAGAACTGTAAAGGTTCTTTTAAACTTGATTTTTTGATATTTGCCCTTTTAATGTATGACTTAGTAAGTACCAGAGAGGAAGTCTTTTGCGTTTTAAAACAAAGTATTTTAACCAACTAGTTTATGGAAAGGAGACAGTAACAATCTGTGATTCTGCCTACTTTCCATTCTGCTCTCTCATCCTTGAAGCTACCTTCACTTCCTAAGGGGAATAATATTAAAGGTAGTTCAGTGCATTGCAGAAAATTTCAAGACTTTAAAGAAAGTGATAAGTGATTAACTAAGAAAGGTTACTGTTTGACTGTAATAAAGCACTTTGTTATTTTCATGTCCTGGGTACAGAAATGTTTTAAGGCCACTGGACTCTCCCTTTTCATTGGACCACTCCATGGCAGTAATAACAGCCTTCTGGACATTGGCGTTGGAGCAGTTGGGCTACCACATGTGTAGAAATATTAACTTGGCATTCCATTTTAACATAGAACAGTTTTATTACTCAAATTAGGACTGCCTAATACCGCTACTCTATCTTCTGTTTCCCTTTCCAATCTTTCATTCTGTCTTCCACTGCCTTCTTAGAGGGCCTTTTATCAAAAATGTCTAACATTTATCGAGTGTTTCCTGTTGGCCTATCACTATTCTAAATGTTTACATAAGTTACCTCACAGTAATAACAGGTGTTGTTATTACCATCATCATTCACATTTTACAGATGAAGAAACCAAAAGAAGTAACATATTGTGCCCAAAGTCTCACAATTTGCAAGTGGCAAAGCCAGGCTTCAGTTGCTTTCCATCTAACTCTAGAGTTGGCCCACTTAACCACTTTAATTGAATTGTAAGCACATTCACATGATTGTATTTTACTCCAAAATTTAGCAGGTGATTTTAGTTCTCCTGAATAATGAATATCCATTATTCATTTATTTTACCACATATTTACATATAAAGGTAAATTTTAAAATCCCTTATCAGTTAAGTCTAATGGACCTTCTTTCACATGTACAACTGGAGGGTCTCATTTGGAAAATTGAGGGTCTGTATGTATCATTCAGTCATTTTTCCTACATTTTCAGAGATGTTGAGTACACTTACGTTAAACCTGCTCTGTCACGTATACATATACGTAATTTTCTTTGTGAAGTTGGAGATGGAATTCAATCAACATTTCAGAATAGATTGGTAACAGCTTTGTTACTGTTTAATTGTCCTTTCCAGTTGTCATACTTGAAAATGGAATCTGAAAAAGATCACTCTGGAGTTCAAAACAAACAATGGAACTCAACATTCTCATTCATACGTCTCCGTTACATCGTCTTATAGTCATTATTGAACATCTAATGGCATTTTAACAAGTTCTTTAAAAGCAAACTATTACTATTCATTGTAGCATATTCTTCATTTTAATGAATATTACTACATTTTCTTCATGGATTTCTAGCCACATTTTACCAGAGGAGAAAATTACAGCATCATTTTCTCCCATTGATACTGTTTCAGCTGTCTAAAGCTAAATTGGATAAAGTCCAATTTTCCATTTTAATGTGATATTCATTCCAAGTAAACAGCAGAGTCTGAAATAGTTTAATAGAAAAAGGGATCAGTAAAGGCCAGCTGGGAGTAGGAGATGACATAGGACTATGAAACAATCACCATATAAGAGCATTTTCTGTTGTTTATGTATGACAGTGCTAGCTGAAGAACTTTTTTCCTGGCACCTACCTTTCATCTAGGTAACCAGGTATCCTATGGAAGTAGATTCTAGTTTCATTGCCAAAACAATGTTGTGTTTGCCTGATGTGTTCCCTGATGTGTTTGCCCTGATAAATGACATCAACAAAGGGTGGTGTTGAAAATGCAAGACTTTTTCAGAGCTGACTGCTGATTTTAATCATTAAATTTCTGTTTTTTCTTTTTCCTTCATCTTTATTTTTCAGATATAAAAATATTTATCATCTGTCTTTCTTTCTCCCTTCCTGGTGCTGCTTATTGGTCCCTAGCAACCTTTGCAATCCATGGTTATAAGGAAATTCTTTTCTGGCACTCAGATCTCTGCTTCCAACCACTCTCTGCTTTATTATTGGTGAAGAGAATTCAAGGTGGATTACTCTGTTATTTTGTAGGAAAATGGATGCAGATTTGTTCAAAGAACAAATTAGATTCGGTTCTGATTTCTTTCAGTGATTGTACATGACCATTCTTCCCCACATATGTGAGTCCCATTATATAAATTGGACAAAGTACATAGTTTTTCTTCTCCTTCATTGAAAATCCAAGTATTGTGCAAAGAAAAAGGTATGAGAATGGCTACACCTGCTTTCTTTTGAGTGCCATTTGCATGGAATATTGTTTTCCAATCCTTCACCTTGAATCTGAATGATTTCTTGTGGGTTAGATATGTTTCCTGGAGACAACAGATACTTTGCTTGTTTTTTTTATCCACTCAGCCAGCATACATATCTTGAGTAGGGAATTCAAGCCATTCACATTTATTGAAAGAATTGATAAGTGGGGTGCATTTCTGTTCATCCTGTTTGGTAGAACCTTATTACTTTGTTTTACCTCCTGAGCCATTATTTTGTATGGGCTCTGAGCTTTAGTTTTTGGGCAATTTTACACTGGTGGGTTTCTACTGGGCTGATCAATGTATTTTAATGCAGATCTGCTGCCTACAGGACAGGTCTGGTCTTGACAAATTCCCTCAGTGTTTGCTTGTCTGAGAAAGTCTTTATTTCTCCCTCATATAAGAAACTTAGTTTTTCAGGATCAAAATTCTAAGCTGTCAATTATTCTGTTTAAGAAGACTAAAGATGGGGCCCCAGTCCTACTGGCTTGTAAGGTCTCAGTTAAGAAGTCTGCAGTTAGCCTGATGGGTTTTCCTCTGTAAGTTAACTGATGTTTTCACCTTATGACTGGCAGGAATTCCTCTTTCATGTTAACTTTGGCAAGTCTGATGACTGTGTGTTGTGACAGCCTCTTTGTAATGACTCTCAGAGGTGTTGGTTGAGCTTCTTGTACTTAGATGTATAAATTTCTAGCAAGACCAGAGAAGTTTCTTCAATTATTCCCTCAAATAGGTTTTCCAACCCTTGTGTGTTTTCTTCTTCACCCTCAGGGATGCCTATAATTCTTATGTTTGACCTCTTTATATAATCACATATTTCTTGTAGGCTTTGTTCCTTCCTCTTAATTCTCTGTTCTTTATCTTTGACAGACTTGTTTAATTTGAAGGTGTTGTCTTCAAGCTCTGAGATTCTTTCTTCTGCCTGATCTACTCTATTTTTTAAGACTTTCCACTGTGTTTTGTATTTCCTTGAATGAATTTCATTTCTAGGAGTTCTATTTGATCTTTTTTTTTTTTAATAATTCTATTTCTTTAGTGAATTTTTCATTCATTTCCTGATTTTTTTTTGTGGTTTCTTTGTGCTGGTTTTTCATTTCTCTTGTATTTCATTGAGCTTACTTATAATCCATATTTGGAATTCTTTAGCTGTCATTTTAATATTCTGATCTTGATTGTTATCCATTGCTAGCAAGCTGGTGTTCCCTTTTGGGAATGACCATTCACTCTGATTCTTCATACTTCCAGAGTCCTTTTGCTGATTCCTTCTCACTGAGAAGGAAGGAATCCTCCCCAACTCATTCTACAAAGCCAGTATCACCTTGATGCCAAAGTCAGGAAAAGACACAACAAATAAAGAAAACTACAGACCAATATCCCTTGTAGATGCAAAAATTCTCAATAAAATTCTAGCAAACTGAATTCAACAGCACATCAGAAAAATAATCCATAACAGATAAGTGGGTTTCATCCCAGGGATGCAAGGATGGTTCAACATACATAAATCCATAAATGTGATTCATCACATAAACAGAAGCAAAAACAAACATCACATAATCATCTCAATAGATGCCGAAAAAGGATTCAACAAAATTCAGCACTCTTTTATGATAAGAATGCTTAACAAAATAGGCATAGACCGGACTTACCTCAAAATGATAAAAGCCATATATGACAAACCCACAGCCAACATCATACTGAACACAGAAAAATTGAAAATGTTCCCACTTAGAACTGGAACCAGAAAAGGTTGCTCCCTATCATCACTTCTATTCAACATAGTGCTGGAAGTCCTAGCCAGAGCAATCAGACAAGATAAGGAAATCCAGGGAATCCAAATGGAGACAGGAGAGGTCAAACTATCACTCTTTGTTGACGATATGATCATATATGTAGAAAACACCAAAGATTCTGCCAACAGACTACTGGAATTGATAAATAAATTCAGCAAAGTCTCAGGTTATGAAATCAATGTATACAAATCAGCAGTATTCATATATGCCAACAACAGTCAAACTGAGAACCAAATAAAAAACTCAGTACGATTCACAATAGCAACAAAGAAAATAAAATACCTAGGAACATATTTAAGCAAGGAGGTGAAAGACCTCTATAGGGAGAACTATGGAACACTGAAGAAGGAAATTACAGAGGATGTAAACAAATTGAAAAACATATTATGCTCATAGATTAGCAGAACCAACATTATTAAAATGTCTATACTACCCAAAGTGATTTACAGATTCAATGCAATCCTCATCAAAATACCAACGTCATTTTTCTCAGATCTAGAAAAAATAATTCTACACTTCATTTGAAACCAGAAAAGAGCCCAAATAACCAAAGCAACCTTAAGCAAAAGGAACAAATCTGGAGGCATCACTTTACCAGACTTCAAGGTATACTACAAGGTTATTTACATATACTACAAGGTATATATTTATATATTTACATATACTTCAAGGTATACTACAAGGCTACTATAGTAACCAAAATAGCATGGTACTGGCAGAAAAATAGAGATATAGACTGATAGAACAGAGAACCCAGGTATAAAACCATCCACATATTGCCATCTGATCTTTGACAAAGTATACAGCAGTATACATTGGGGAAAAGAATCCCTATTCAATAAATGGTGCTGGGAAAATTGGATAGCCACATGTAGAAGACTGAAACAGGATCCATATCTCTCACCACTGATGAAAATTAATTCGAGGTTGATAACAGACTTAAATCTAAGACATGAAACCATAAGAATTCTAGAAGAAAATGTTGGAAAACTCTTCTAGATATCAGTCTAGGCAAGGAATTTATGAAGACTCCAGTGGCAATCACAGCAACAACAAAAATAAATAAATAGGACTTGATTAAGTTAAAAAAAGCTTCTGCACAGCCAAGGAAACAATCGACAGAGCAATTAGACAACCTACAGAATGGTAGAAAATATTCACATGCTACACATCCAATAAAGGGTTAATAACCAGAATCTACAAAGAACTCAAGCAAATCAGCAGGAAAAAAATCAAACAGCCCCATTAAAAAGTGGGCAAAAGATAAGAACAGAAGCTTTTCAAAGGAAGACAGACAAATGGCCAATAAACATATGAAAAAGTGCTCAACTTCACTAATCATCAGAGAAATACTAATCAAAACCACAATAAGATATCACTTAACTCCAGTGAGAATGGCTCTTACCAAAAAGTTCCCAAACAATAGATGCTGGGGTGGATGTGGAGAAAAGGAACACTTAAATACTGTTGGTGGGACTGCAAACCAGTGCAACCTCTGTGGAAAATAGTATGGAGATTCCTCAAAGAAATAGATGTAGACCTACCATTTGATCCAGCAATCTCACTACTGGGTATTTATTCACAGGAAAAAAAGTCATTTTATCAAAAAGACACTTGCATTGGAATGTTTATTGCAGCGCAATTCATAATCACAAAGATGTGGGATCAACCCAAGTGCCCCTTAGTTCATGAGTGGACTAATAAAATGTGGTATGTGTATACCATGGAATATTATTCAGCAATAGAAATGAATTAATACCTTTTGCAACAATCTGGATGGAACTGGCAACCATTCTCCTAAGTGAAGTATCACAATAAAGGAAAAACAAACACTGTATGTACTTACTGTTAGATTGGAACTAACTGATCATTACTCATGCACACAGATGGAAGTAAAACTCATGGAAATCATGCAGGTGGGAGGGGGGCAGAGGGGATGGGTGAAGTCATACCTAATGGGTACAATGTATACTATCTGTATGATGGGTACACTTATAACTTTTACTCAAGCAGTACAAAGGCAATCCATTTAACCAAAACATTTGTACCCCTGTAATATTCTGAAATCTTAAAAAATAATAAAATAAAAAAAGAAAGAAAAATGCAGCAACTTCCTGAAGAACTTATGAGGTACTGGTGAGGAACAATAAAAATTAAACATTAGGTGGCAATTTCATTCTTATTGTACTGCTGTTTGAATAGAGTAGTGAGAAATTCTGTATTACTTTTCCTTGGAATCTTTGCCATCCTGATATTTCTCAGGTTCACAAAATTGTAGGTTCCATAAGACCTGGGCTTGTTCTAAATCAAATCTAAGCACTCTATATCCTATACTTCTTAAGAGGTTATCATTCTTTAACTGTCAGACAGTACTTGGAGTTAAATATAATCCTTAATTAATACTCAGTACCCAAAGCTCCTTTGATATCATTGCACCAGTTGTCTTTATAAGTACTATTACTCTTCATTTTTACCTAATAGCCCTGATCAGCCCTTACTCTCCTACTTAACTATGCCAAATAAGGATGTCAACCAAAATAATAATAATAATAAACCATTAAACTTCCGAAAGATAATAGTCACTCCCTTTTTCAATTTGTTTTCCATTTTCCTCCTTCACTTCAATATTGGTACTTTAAGAGGCTTCTTCTAGCTGAGATAGGAAATGCCTGTTTCCAGCAGGGTTTAATGAAACTTTAAAGAGCCTTTTGTCTGCTCTGGTGTTAGGGCAGCATGGCAGCTAGAGCTCTTTAAAGTTTAAATGCCTCCCAGCAGGAGCTGACTAGCTGCTGCCTTAGTAATAGCTGTTCCTGGGTCTTGGTCTTAAAATCACCACCACTGTCAAAGTCTTGCTTCTTGGCTTCTCTTTGATGTCTGTCAGCTGTGGTTGGGGTATACCATTCAGGACTCACATCACATGCCCACTTAATTAAACTACGGGTCTTGTCCCTAACTTTGAGATTTTATAAAAGTTGTATCCTTTACATCATTTATCATTTCTTCATCTGGACTTGGAAGGGATCTTGGAATTTGTATCACTTCAGATTCTTTCTGTTACCAATAAGAGAGAAAACTCAATACAAACTGGCTTAGGAAAAGAGAAAATGTATTAGTTTATAGAAATGAAAACTTCAAGAGATATGGTAGCCCAGGTGATATCACCAGTATCCATTTCATAACTCATTTTATCCAGGATGGCTCCATTTCCAGGCCTGATTGATGCTGTTGCCCGCCCCCCCCAATTACAGCTTCAAAATCACATTATTATACTAATTTCATAGAAAAGATAGTCTACTCCCTGATAGGTCAACAGAAACTCATTAAGTTGAGTCTGTGGCATTCCTTGGTCTGATCTAGATTGTGTCTCCTCCATCCTTGAACCAGTCATTGTGGGCAGAGGCATGAAAGCTAGTCTGTTTTAGCCTAAGTCTTCTGTTCTACTCCTGGAATGTGGGAATACAGTCACCATCATCCACAGCAAATGCGTTGAGAGTGAGGCTCAAAATGTTGGGTAAACTAAAGAATGGGGCAATAAACACTGGGCACCAAAAATAGCAAATGTGCACCGGGGAGCCTATCTCCAGCCTCCTTGCCTAATGCACACATCTCTTCTACAACACCTTCAACAGTCATCCAGTGCTTGAACTTTTTCAATGCCAAGAAAATCCCTACATATGAAACATGCTATCCAGTTAGGGGATCCGTCTAGATGTTATAAAGTTCTTCATTACTTTAAACACAAATCTGAGTCCTAGAACTTCACCCTCATAACAGAATAATGCAGGATGAATTTACTACCATTTATCCATGCCAATTATTTTCATATTCGAAGAAAGTCTTATGTTCTGCAAACTGAATATGCCCCAGGTCTTCAGCCAATCTTCAAGCTGACACGATTACTTTCACTTGAAGGCGCTTTTGTTTCTCAGCCCTTTAAATTGTTTGGTCTACAAGTGGCCACAATATCTGGTACATGATCTGATTGATGATGTAATGACTTCCCTTGATGTATATTTTAGATATCTGTTTGTACAAAAGAATTGCATTCACTTTTTTAGCAGTTATATCACCATGTAGCCTTATGTTGAATTTGTAGTCTACTAAAATCTTCAAATATATGTCATAAAATCGTGCCGATATTTTTGCTGGAAATTTATACTTATGCAATGTTTTCAAAATATTGACTTCAGGACTTTATTCCAATTATGTTATACTTCATTAGATTTAGCATTGTTTCAATTTACAGATGTTATTTTAATCTTAATTACCCAGAGAATCAGCTGTCCCTCCCAGCCTTGTAATTTGTCTGTTTGCTAAGCATGCCTTTTATATCTTCATAAATGGTTGTAAAATTTGAATAGTTGAATGGTTGGTTTTGCAAGTTTTGTTTGTAGAGAACTTAATAATCTTCTCGGAATCTTTCCCCCTCTGCCCCTGAAATAGGTCACAAACCAGCTCTTTATCAATGCTTTATGGAATATTGCTAAGATTGTTGTTTCAGAAATCTATCTGCTTCCTAACTTGCAGAAAAATTTGTTAAAGATTTGCCTCATTAGTTTTCTGCAACCTCAGTTAAGATACCTGCATGGGGTTCTGCTTCTACATCTACAATTTCTTTCATACCTTAGGATTTAATTAGGCCTGAAGAACAGAACTCAAAGTGACTGAGTTAACACCTTCATATCTGAGAGAAAACTGTCAGGAGTTCTACAAAAAGAATGCTTCGGTATTCCACCCTTCTGTCTCACATTGCCATTTTGCGCTTTACTCGAGCCATTTTCTTCCATTTTTATGGTACTTTCTCTAATTCTTTGTGGTTATGTAACTGTTCTTCCATCTCTTCCCATACACACTGAATTTGGTAACTGGTGGGGAGATTATCCAGTTTGGTGAGTCCAATCCTAGTACAAGAAAAGCACACTTTTTTGAAGACAGGAGAACTGGATTTGAATCTTGGTTACCGTTTCCTAGCTTTGAGACCTTCTTCGAGACATTGGACTCAGTTCCCTTGTCTAAAAAACGAGGGCTCTAATAACTCCCTTGTACTACTGATTAACAAAATGCACTCTGGTAAGTGACTTGCCCCAGTGGCCTTACTAACTGAACAGAATGCAGAGAGCCTGGGTGTGGTGATACTTCGTTCTTTGTTCTTTTCATCCCTATTTGTGGTGTCTCTAGTTCTGGGCCAATCAGGATACTAAATAGTCATAGTGGGGATTATTTTGTCTGCCCCCCTCTTTTGCTCCTCATAGGAATTTTTTTATAATGCATATATATTCAGAATTAAGTGTTTTAACACAATATTAAATTATATTCCATTTCAAGCATCTGGCCTTTGTATGTCTTAGTTTTTCTAACATTGACAGTACATTTCCTCTTATTTTCTCGCTTGAAAACCTATGATTCTTTCTCTAGCTTAATTTGTATAATTACAGCATTATATGTCATGTCTTTCTTCAGTTGCTATTATTTATTTTGCATTCCCTTAATTTTGATTGATGGCACAGGAGTTTATTTTCTCCGTAAGGTAAGCTCTTTCTTGCGTGTGAATATAGCAAAGCATTTCTTCCCAGCTTATCTAAACTGTTTGATTAGCTGCTAATGTGCAAAATCATTAATGGGGAATTCAGACTGCTAAAATAAAGAAGTGATGAATTCCAGCCCATAGGCCACAGTTCAGTCTTTTCAGCTGAGTGCTTTTCCAGGGAAGCAAAGAAAATCATCAGTGCTCCAGGCACTGTGTGAAATGTGCAGGGTATTATTATATCCTGTAAAAAGTTAAATGTGGTTGAAATAAAGACCTCTCTGCAGCCAATAATGCATGGTAGCTGCTTTAGAACACTAAATAAGCAGTTTGCTGTAGCAACAGTGTATCCAGCTCTATAATCTGACATCCATTTGTGAACTATTCAAGGGTTACCTTTCTTTGAATTACAAGACTTTATAAACTACTTTATTTGGCAGGTTTAATATGTGTGTGTGTGTGTGTGTGTGTGTGTGTGTGTGTGTGATTTTCTCATTTAAGAAAAGACTTCAATTTCTTTTATAATTTGCCTTGTATAACTACCAGGGGCCAGCTCCAACCATCCCAAGTGGAAGGATTAGGGCCGGTCAGCCAATCAGTTGAGTAATTGAATGTCCCTTGATGCTGCCAGTTTAAACATACAGACATCTGCTAAAGGATATCACGAAGATTTTAAGTGGAGTGGTCAGGCCTATTGTTTTGTGGTTAATTCCTTTAAAGCTATATTATTTCTAAAAGTTCTAGGTTTTTCTTATTTTTTTGGTTTATAGTGCTGAAGTAAATTATTATGTTTAAATGATGTTAATGAAAGTAGAGTGTTTTAATTTTGAATTTTGTTTGGTTATGTTTTGCTTGCTTTGTGTTATTTTTTTCCTTCCTTTTCAGTGGTGGTAGTTAAATGAACAGATTCCCTATCTAGTAATTTATTTCAGTAAATTTAAGGATTGCCTAATCACTGAGATCCTTAATGGATACAGTGGAAGTACAGTAATAATGTGAATAATAATCATATAGCTATGGCAAAGTGGCTAGTCTTAAGCAACACATAAAATACCCTTTATACACACAGATGACGTGAGTGTAATTTGTTGTAGCAAATGAAACCGAAAAAAACCCAAATTATTAGCTGTTATGTTGTTACAGGGTACTGGGAAAAATGTCTTGTAAGTCGAGAGACCTGATATTTTTTATGGATCCAACTTTTGGTTATAAAAATCTGATTTATTTACTCTGTCTTATTCAGTTTTGTTACTTTTTTTCAAATTCCTTCATTTGCTATTTCACAGTTTTCTACTACAACACCAAAAAGTGAGTAAGGAAATAAAAGTAGATGATCCTCAAATTAATTAATTTTACTACTTACTACCACCACTGGAAATGTGAAATTTCCAGATTTTGAATATAAATACACAAAAATTGTGTTTGTGACAGTAAAACATCAATTACTCCATACATTCTTTTCTACATTTAGAGGTGGTACAGAACAACACCACTGATAAAAAATGTCTTTCACTTACCTACTCATCAGCTACAATGTTTTCATTTGCCCTGACTGACGCAAGGACTGCCTGTGTTATTTGTATTTCTTCCTTAACACAGCTTGTTTTCTTGGAAGCCAAGCCCAACATTTCATGTCTGTGACTCTAAGTTTATATGGCTGCCAGTGAGTAACTTAAGCTACAGTTTACATTTTGAAAGATTTGAGTGTCTGGAGAAATAAGCTACAGCTATAAGAAATGCTTCAAGTCACAGAAGTTCACTGTATGCTACTGGGGAAAAAAAATCTCCTTTCTACTTTTTCTCCATCAATAAATTATTTTATTTCCTCAAATAGTATGACCAGAAATTTAAGACTAATGGTGAATATTTATGTTAATGACAACATGGATCAAAGGGGTGGTTATCTTCAGAATTACTGCAACCTATTCTTGGGAAAACCATGAGCAAGTAAATCTATCAGGCTTCCTGAATGGTTTGTCACTCTGCCGAACAGAGGAATGTGGAATTGGGTGTGCTGAGGTCTGATATGCTCCAGTTTTATGAGGATATACTGTAGGCAATTGGATTGCCACTATTATTGGCTGTCAATGGTCAGAACACTATCTACATATAAAGTAGATAGCACTTGGTAAGAATTAAAAGAACTTGGTAACTTTTCATATTCTATAGGTGAGAGTGGGATGGAAAAGTAATGTACTGATATATTCCATACCCAAGCAAATAAACTGTAAGAATAAAT
>RJWJ010001790.1:0-117900 GCA_004363605.1 Indri indri
TTTTTTTTTTCTATATATTTTTAGCTGTCCAATTAATTTCTTTCTATTTTTTGGTAGAGACGGGGTCTCGCTCTTGCTCAGGGTGGTCTCGAACTCCTGAGCTCAGAACGATCCGCCCGCCTCGGCCTCCCAGAGTGCTAGGATTACAGGCGTGAGCCACTGCACCTGGCCAGAAAAACCCTTTTCTAAAGAAGCGTATCAGTGGTCACTGCGGCTCACTGGGGCGTCCGGCGCAGACGCTGGGCGCCTTGCCCATGGCTGGGGCCTCCTCCTCGGGTCCAGGGGGCCCTGGGGCCTGTTAGCTTTTCAGAGTGATTTTCCAAGCAGAAGCCCAAATGCATTCTAACCTGGCAGCTTCCAAGAAACAGTGTCTTTGCTCACGGTCACAGCGGTCATTTCGGTGACAGCTTGCGGGAATTGGCAGTGGCTGGTGCAGTTTCGAGTGTGGGGGCGGCAGGGCCCTGGCCAGGCCCACGCTGACGCCCCCTTGGCCTCCCTGGCTCCGGGGAAGTCCAGTGACCACCCCGGAGGTGGCCGGTGAGGCTCTGACAAAGTGCATTTGAAGTTTCTACCCAGAAGGTGGTAAAGGAACAGCCCAGGTCCCCCGACCGAATGTCCCACACACGTTCCTAGAAGGTTCCGCTACAGTGAAATTGCGGGTTCTGTAAATGTTTGTACTTGACTTGGTAAGGTTGGAACTTGACACGTGGGATTTTAGGAACACGCCGGAGCGGTAGAGCGGGGGGGACGACGGTCTCTGCAGGCCCCGGCTCCGCGTGCCCGGAAGCTCCTTCCTGCCCAGGGTGGGGAGCGGTGCCCGCTCTCAGGCTGGGGCTCCTCGAGCCGCTTCCTGTGTGGGGCCCGGCGAGGTTTCTCCTCCTCGTGGGAGAGTGGCTTTTCTCAGCTCCTGGAGACCACGGTGCAGATGAAGGAGGGGCTGGCAGGGGAAGGCGCTGGGGCTGGTGTCCCCTCCCATGTCCTTCCCGGGTCCCCTCCTCACCCTCTCGGAAGGTGGGAAGGAGGAACCGCCCCCGACTCTCCCAGCCCTACTGTGTGGCAGGGCCTGGCAGTAACTGTTGACAGGAGGGATTCCTGTCCAGTCGTGGACGGCGGCTCCCCAGTCCTCTGGCGCCAGCAGAACTCAAAGTCCCACACCCTTGGCCCCCCGGATGGTGTTTGTGGAAGAGGTTACCTTTTCACGGCTCATTTCAACAGTGCAGCAAATTTGATTATGTCTATTAAAGAAGACTATCTTTGCACTTTTTGGGTGGAAGGTTTGAAGGGAAAGACGACACCCTGCGCTCCACCGTCCGGGCCTGGGTCCTCCCGAGCCCCCTGGAAGGGTGCACGGCCCCCTGCCGATCCCCTGAGAATTGGGCTTGAGGGCTTTGTTCCCTTCCCCCAGCTGCTGGTTTCCTTCTTTTCGGGGGTCTGTAGGCTCTGACCATGGCACCCCGAGGGGAGGGGAGGGGACAGGGCCTGGCCCACCAGGTTGGTGACGACCCTGCGTCAGGGGCTTTTGGCCTCAGACTGAAAGGAGAGACCTGGTTAGGTTGGAATCTTCCGGCCGATGGTTCTTTCTCTTCCAAATTTTCCACAATCTGTAATAATTCAGACTGAAAAAAATATATGTGTAATTTAGAAAGTATAGCTTATAAAGTTACATTTAAATAGAGATTTTTAAAAAAGACTAATTTTTAAGTGTTCATTTGAACACTTTCATGCTACTGCTTCTTGCAAACTTTTTAAAAACTGAGTTACAACGTACACTCCAGAGAAGTGCAGAAGCCCTACTGCTCGCTGGCTGACGCAGTCGGCACCCAGAAGCCCCTCACGCCCGTCCTGGACTCGGTCCCCTGCCAGGGCTGAACTTTTAAGCAGGTGCCCCTGGCGTCCTCTCTGGGGCTCTGCAGGTTCATCCCGGTGCGGGAGGAGACCCGCCCTGTGCCACCTCCCCATGCAGTGGGCTTCCCTGCCCAGCATGTGGCACGGAGGGCGGGCGGTCGGGCTGTGAGTCTTTCAGTGCTCACGGTGGGGGTGTTTCGGGCAGGTGCCTGGGGGTGCTCTGGGTCACGAGGTGTGTTGGTGTCCTGCTGCTGTGATATAATAACTGTTATTATATAGACTTCGTGGCTTGAAGCAACCGACACAAGGTTTATCTCAGGGTTCTCGGAGGTCTCACGGGCTGGCAGGGCTGTGGCTGGTCCCTCTGGGCCCCAGGGAACCCTGTGCTTGCCCTTCCCGCCTCTGGAAACCCGCTCCCTGCCCTCCCTCCCTGTCCTCTGACCGTCCCACCTGCTCTGCCTACCAGGACTGGCGGGTCCGGGGAGGCCCCCAGATACCCCAGGCCAGTCTCCCCAACTCCAGATCCACAACTCAGTCCCGTCAGCAGAGTCCCGTTTGCCGTGAAAGGAGACGCAGCCACAGGCTCCGGGGACCGGAACTTGGGCGTCTTTGCGGGACGTTGTCAGCCTGCCACACGAGCATGCATAGAACAGCGAGGTGTTTTGGGGGAAATTTGCCATTCCTATTTTCTATTTTTTGAGGTTTAATATATATACAATAAACACAGATTTCAGGTATACTGTTTGGATAATTTTTTGTTTCTACTCCTAATGTATTGGGAAAATATTCACATTTAAAGTTGAAAAAAATGAAACGGAGAACACGCCTGCTGCCCAGACCTCCAGTGGTAACATTTTGCTACGGTTGCTTTGTTATGTATTTATCAATCTGACAACCCCCAAACCCATCTTATTTCCAACGCATTTCAAAGTGAGTGGTTGACATCAGTATACGACATCCCAGATGCTTCAGCAGGTGTATTGTTTCTTTTTTTTTTTTTTTTTTGAGACAGAGTCTGGCTCTGTTGCCCAGGCTAGAGTGCCGTGGCATCAGCCTAGCTCACAGCAACCTCAAACTCCTGGGCTCAAGCGATCCTCCTGCCTCAGCCTCCCGAGTAGCTGGGACTACAGGCATGTGCCACCATGCCCGGCTAATTTTTTCTATATATATATATATATTTTTAGTTGTCCAGATCATTTCTTTCTATTTTTTAGTAGAGATGGGGGGTCTCACTCTTGTTCAGGCTGGTCTCGAACTCCTGACCTTGAGCGATCCACCCGCCTCGGCGTCCCAGAGTGCTGGGATTACAGGTGTGAGCCATCACGCCCAGCTAGCAGGTGTATTGTTAATTGGAGTTAAACGTGTTTATGTATTTTAGCTAAATTTTATATGCTATGAAGTGCACCAATCTCAAATGTACTTTTTGATAAGTTTTGATGCATGCAGGTACCTGACCCTACCGAGATGCAGGACTTGCTCTGGGAAGCCCCCCCAGGTTCCCCCACCTGCAGCCCCTCCCCCACAGGCAGCCGCTTCTACAACTCTCCCCGAATAGGTCTAGGTCGACTTTGTGTGATCTTGCGTGACCTGCTCCATCCGAATGACCCCTGCAGTACCATCATCTGGTGAGGTGTCTGCCTTGCCTCGGTGTGTCTGTGCCTGGCCCAGGTTGTTGTGTCTACCTGTAGTTCATACCTGTTTATCCTGGCATCGTTTTCCATTGTCTGAATATTCTGCCATTTGTTATCTGGTATCTTGTCGCTAGACATCTAGGCCATGCCAGTTTTTGCTACTGTGAAGAAAGCTTCTGGGAACATTTTGGCAAGCCTCTTTTGTGGATATGTATCTTCATTTCTCTTGAGTAAATACCTCGAGTAGAATGGCTGGGTCGTAGGGAAGGGATGTGTCTAAATTCATAGAAACCACCAAACTTTCTTCCTAAGTGGTGGCTCCAGCTCCCCACCAACAACAAGCGAGGAGTTCGGTCACTCCACACCCTTGCCAGTTTTGTGTGTTGTCTGTCTTTTTCATTTCAACCACTCGAGTGGGGAGTTTGATGAGTTTTGACAAACGTGTATACCTCTGTCAACAAGATAGTGGCCAGGAGCTGTGGCTCACGCCTGTAATCCCAGCACTTTGGGAGGCTGAGGCAGGAGGATCGCTTGAGGCCAGGAGTTCGAGAGCAGCCTGAGCCAACATAGTGAGGCCCCGGTCTCTACAAAAAATAAAAAAATTAGTTGGGCATGGTGGCACCTGTCCCTGTAGTCCCAGCTATTCTGGAGGCCGTGGAAGGAGGATGGCTTGAGCCGAGGAATTTGAGGCTGCAGTGAGCTGTGATGAGGCCACTGCACTCCAGCCTGGGCGACAGAGTGAGACCTGCCTCAAAACAAAGAAAGATGAACATTCCCCTCACCCGGAGTCCCCGAGCCCCCTCCCGTCAGCCCCTGCCCCAGGGCAGCCACCTGGGTAGACGACCCTGTGCGCTTGCGTCCAGCTTGTTCTGCTCAACTTTTTTTTCCATCTCGAGATACGTAGATTTACATGTGATTGCCAAAAACAATACAGAGAGATCCCGTATGCCCTTCGCTATGGTTGAGTGTCCGAAACTCAAGTCGAAATCTAATTGCTCTTGTAGCAGTGCTGGGGGGACCCTGGGAGCAGGTGAGGGCCCCCCCACCTCGGGTGGGACTTGTGCTGTGAGGAAAGCGCGCTGTGGCCGCTTTCCTTTCCACCTTCGGCCACGCCCGATGCCACCAGATGCCACCAGATGCCAGCTCCTTGATGTTGGACCTTGCAGCCTCCAGACCTGCGAGAAGTAAACTTCTGTTGTTGGTAGAAGTGGTGTTCTGTCACAGCAGCACAAAACGGACGAACACACCCCGCGTGTGGTTTTCCCAACGGTAACACCTTGTGAAATGCCACAAGCAGGACTTTGACGCCGTCTGGCCGTGACACAGTCGCCGGCCGTGTGCATGTTTGTCTGATTTTTTCCTGTACTCATCCGTGTGTGTTTAGGTCCGTGCATCTTCGTCACCCGTGCGGGTTTGTCTGACCGTCTCAGCCTCGTCCGTCCCCAGCCCGTCACTTCCCTTCTGCCCCAGCGCTGTGATTCTCGGCGTGTTTTTGAGGCTCGTTCTTGTTGTGCGCGTCAATAAATCAAATTCTATTCTGTTGTCTGGCGGTAACACAATTCGCTTACTCATTGACCTGTTGGTGGACGTCTGGGCTAGTCCCAGTGTTCGGCTGTTATGAATGAAGCGGCTGTGAGCAGCCTTGCGCGAGTCTCTGTGTGTGGGTGTTTTGATTCCCTTCAGGTAAATACGCAGCAGTGGAGTTGCTGGGCCGCGGGCAGCATATGTTTAACTATATAAGAAACCGCCAGGCAGCTTCCCCACGCGGGTGTGTGACTTTACACTCATACCCACCGTGTGTGAAGTTCCGTGTGCTGTCTTTCAAATTTTAACCATTCCGGAGGGTGCAGAGTGGCATCTGTTGTTGGGTTTTGATTTGCATTTCTTTGGTGGCTAATGATGTTGAATTTCTTTGGAGGGTTTATTACCCATTCACACATCATTTTTTGTGAAGTGCCGTTGAGGTCTTTTTGTCCTGCATCATCAGGGTGTCTGAGCGGTGCTGGCGGGCGCGAGGCGGTTTGCGCCAGTGACGATAAACAGGCTTCGTGCACTCGTTTGCCATCGACATCTCTTTGGGGAGGTGTCTGCTCGGCTCTCGCCCTCTGTATCACCAAGTTGTGGGGGTCCTTCGTGTGTTCTGGCCGCAGGTCCTTTGCTAGGTGTGTGCTTTGCAAGTGCCTTCCGCGGTCTCTGGCTCCTTTTTCACTGAACAGGGTCTTTTGAGGAGCAGACGTTTTACATTTTGATCAAGTCCAGTTGGTGAACTTTTTTCTTTTACGGCTCGTGCTCTTTGGGTCCCATCTAAGACATCTTTGCCTGTGGTCACAAAGACTCTCTCCTGTGGTTTGTTATAGAAATCTTGTCATAGATCTATGCGTCAAGCTGGTTTTTGTATGTGGCAGGAGGGGCTTGAGGGTCACCACCCGCGTCGGGGTGTTCGGTTGCTCCAGGGCCACCACGCAAAAGCCTGTCTTTTACCCACTGAGTTACCTGACTGTATAACGATACGAAGCTAACTAACTAGCTATGTGAAATTATTAAAGAGAATTTCTTATATAAAACTTTTTGATAGTTGTAGTAAATGAGGAAACGATTTTAACTTGGATAAGAAGCGTGACACTTTAGAAGTAAAGAATAAATTTTAAACACTTGTAGAGCGAGAAGTAAAGTTGTAGACAAAGTGCATCTGTAAGTATTTTTCTGCATAATTACATTTCTTTTCTTTTTTTTTTAGAGACTGGGTCATCATAGCTCACTACAGCCTCAAACTCCTGGGCTCAAGGGATCTTCCTGCCTCAGCCTCCCTAGTAGCTGGGACTGCAGGCACCACCACCACCATCTCCCTGCTAATTTTTAAAGTTTTTGATGACACAGGGTCTTGCTATGTTGCCCAGGCTAGTCTCGAACTGGCCTCAAACGATCCTCCCACCTTGGCCTCCCAGAATGCTAGGATTACAGGTGTGAGCCACCGCACCTGGCCAATTCTGATTTCTTTTACATGCTTTTCAACTTAGATTGTTAATATAGCCTATATTAGAATTTTGGTTTGAGGCCAGGTGTGGTGGCTCATGCCTGTAATCCCAGTGCTTTGGGAGGCTGAGGCAGGAGGATCGTTTGAGCCCAGGAGTTCGAGGCTGCAGTGAGCTATGATGACGCCACTGCAGTCTAGCCTGGGTGACAGAGTGAGACCCTGTCTGTAAAATAAAAGAAAATAAAATAAAAATTTTGGGTTTTAAAATCTGGTGCTTTTTTGTTTTAAGCCTGTTATGGGCTGAATTTTGTGTTCCTCCCACCCCAAATCCTGTGCTGAAGCCCTGAACCCCAATGTGGTTATATTTGCAGATGGGCCTTTAGGGAGGTAATTCATGTTCAACTCGGTCACAGGAGTGGCCCTGACCCGACAGGGTTGGTGTCCTTGTGAAAGGAGACACCACAGTGTGTGCACACTCCGTTCCCGGAGCCGAGGAGAAGCCACACAAGCTCACGTGGGGGCGGCGCATCTGCCACTTGGGAAGGGAGGCCTCTCCGCACCCAGACCTCTGGCACCTTCGTCCGGGACCTTCCAGCCTCCAGTGTGCGCGAACGCAGATTTGTGCTGGTTGAGCCGCCCGGCCTGCAGTGTTTGGTTATGGCAGCCCTAGCATCTAAGACAAGCCCTTAATTTACATCTTAATATAATCGACACATTTAGTTGCTAGAAATGCAACATTAACATGATGCACCATCGAGGAATTGACAGAAACACAGTATACGGAATATAGTTTGAGAAAATAGAAAAATATCCTCACACGTCTCCAAAAGACATGAGAAGCAGCCTGAAGAACCCCCAGGAGTGTTTCTGGGCGTCGCCGGCCCTTGGCAGAGTCCTGTACACATGCTCCTGCGGTCAGGCCGTCCAGGTTGAAAGACGCAGGACGCGCTGCCCCCAGGAGGTGATGGCCCCGTGGGTCAGGGCACATGTGGCCTCCCAGCCCAGCCTGGGCCCCAGCGCCCCTTGGGGCGCCCACTGAGCTGCTTTGAGGGGTGAGCCCTCCCCCAGGGAAGCCGGCTCTGACCTGTGCGGCCCTCGTGGCACCGCCCTGAAGAATGTTCATGAACGGCCTGTGCATTTCCGTTTCAGTGGTGTTTGCAAACGTCGGCCAGTGGCCCCGAAGGTGTCTCTGCTCCGGCTCCAGTGTCCCCGTCCTCCTTCCCCTGGCTTCATACCCCTTTGTCCCTGTGGTTCTGATCTCTGTCCCTGTCCCTGTGGTTCTGATCCTGACCCCTGTCAAGGACCACAGTTGAAAATCCACCCTCTTCCTGGGAGAAAATGCTTCCAAATCAGCTATGTGACAAGAATTGATACCTAGGATGTATAGGGAACTCCTAAAACTCAACAGAAAACAAGCAAACAACCCAATTTGAACATGGGCAAAGGACTTGATGGACATTTCTCCAAGGAAGACGGTCAAATGCCAGTGAGCAGCTCAACATCGTTAATAATGAGGGAACACAGTCAAAGCTGCAGGAGACACCCCCTCACACCCATCAGGAAAGCACCAAGTGCTGGCGAGGACATAGAGAAGTAGACCCCTGTGTGTTGGTGGGAACGTAGGATGTGCAGCCTCTGTGGAAAACCGTATGGCAATTAAAAAAAAATAATACAAAATCACTGTGTGATGCAGCAATCCCACTTCTGGGTATCAGGACTTTTTTTTTCTATTAACACAATTCCCATTAAAAAGTTAGCAATTCTGCGGTGGCACAAGCCTGTAGTCCCGGCACCCAGGAGGCTGAGGCAGGAGGATCACTTGAGCCCAGGAGATCGAGGCTGCACTGAGCTGTGATTGGGCCACTGCACTGCAGCCTGGGTGACAGAGCCAGACCCCATCTCGAAAAAAAAAAAGTTAGCAATTCTTTAATATTAACGTTTGTTGGCTGTCCCTGTGACAGCCTCCCCCTCTGACAGCCTCCTCCCTCTGACAGCCTGCACCCTGTGACAGCCTCCTCCCTCTGAGAGCCTCCTGCCTCTGACAGCCTCCTCCCTCTGACAGCCTGCACCCTGTGACAGTCTCCTCCCTCTGACAGCCTCCTCCCTCTGACAGCCTCCTGCCTCTGACAGCCTCCTCCCTCTGACAGCTTCCTCCCTCTGACAGCCTTCACCCTCTGACAGCCTCCTCCCTCTGACAGCCTCCTCCCTCTGACAGCCTCCTGCCTCTGACAGCCTCCTCCCTCTGACAGCCTTCACCCTCTGACAGCCTCCTCCCTCTGACAGCCTCCTCCCTCTGACAGCCTCCTCCCTCTGACAGCCTCCTCCCTCTGACAGCCTTCACCCTCTGACAGCCTCCTCCCTCTGACAGCCTCCTCCCTCTGACAGCCTTCCATGGCCCTTCCTTGGCCCGCAAGTCTCCCTTCCTGCCCTCCTGCGACCTCCGTCTCCCCAACCTCCTCTTCCAGGACAGGAGTGGAAAGAATGTTTTCTCACGTCAGCCCCCTGCGCAGCTGGAGGGGGGTCCGGCCCCCACCCTGCCTCCGCCTCAGGAAGGTCTCACCTGTCCCTGTCTGTCTCCCCGCACGGCCTGCAGGACAGCGGCCTCCGCCCTGCTCCACACGGGCTCGCGGGTCTGCGGGGATGCGGCTCCTGCGTGCGCTGGAGGGAAGCTTGCCCGTCCAGCCTGGCTGACCTGAGCGTGAAACTCGGTGGAATCTGCTGAACTGACGACTCAAGGTCGATTCCTTCGTATGGGAGCAGCAGCTTCATTGAGAGAACCCACGCACCTCACCGCTCACCCGTTCGAGGGTGCGACTGAGGGCTTCGGTGTGTTCGTGGAGTCGCGCGTCCACGGTCCCCCTGAGAACCTCGTCATCACCAGGAGGAAATGCACCCCCGGTGCCCCCCTCCCCTGGCAGCCCCGAGTCCATTTTCCGTCTCTGTGGACATTTGATAGAAGTGAAACGTGACATGTGGCCTTTCACGCCCGGCTTCGCAGAGCACGTTTCAAAGCCTGTCCACCACGCAGCCTGTGTCGGAGCGACGTTCCTTTTCGTGGCAAACGATCCTCCACCGCACAGCCGGCCACGTGTGTCTGCCTTTCTGCGGGAGGTGGAGGGTTACGCATGGTGTTGCGTGAACGTTCACGTGCCAGCTGCCGTGTGGACGCGTGTTATCGTTTCTCTTGGGTGTGTGCCTGCGAGTGGAGTTGCTGGGCCCTGGCAACTCTGTTCAGCGTTTGGAGGAACCGTGCACCTCTCACGGTGGTGACCCCGTTTCACACCCCGACCCGCAGCATCTGAGCGTCTGGTTTGTTCACGTCCTCGCCAACGCTGTTATTATCTGACTTTTTTTTTTTTTTGAGACTGAGTCTCCTGCTGTCACCCCGGCTGGAGTGCTGTGGTGTCATCATAGCTCACAGCAACCTCCAACTCCTGGGCTCAGGGGATCCTCCTGCCTCAGCCTCCTGAGTAGCTGGGACTGCAGGCATGTGCCACCATGCCCAGCTAATTTTTCTATTTGTGGTAGAGACGGGGTCTCGCTCTAGCTAAGGCTGGTCTCGAACTCCTGAGCTCAAGTGATCCTCCCGCCCCGGCCTCCCAGAGTGCTGGGATTGCAGGGTGAGCCACCGCGCCCTGCCCGTTATCTGACTTTTTCATTCCAGCCATCGGTGGGGGTGAGGTGGGGTCTACTTGTGGCTTTGCTGGGCTCTTCCCTGGTGATGAGTGACCGTCTTGTTGGGCTCATCGGCCATTTTTGTGAGTTCTTGGGCAAATGTCTAGTCAGATCTTTTACCCATTTCAAATTGGGTCACACTGTGTGTTTTCATCCTCACGTTTGTGACCCGCAGATATGCTTGTCCCATCTGTCTTCTCACATTCTGGACAGTGACCTTCGAGGTGCAGAAGTTATTAATTTTGATGAAGTCCAATGTATCTGTTTTGTTGCTTGTACTTTTGGTGTCAGATCTAAGAACCTGTCACCAAACCTGAGATCACACAGATTTTCTCCTAAGAGTTTGATAGTTTTAGTTCTCACGTTTAGGTCCTTGGTGCATTTTGAGTGTCTCCTCTTCTCTGAGGGACAGAAATACTGCAGCCCCAAGAGCCTCCGACTTAGGCCCTGGGCCCTGGCACAGAGCCTGGAGCCAGGTGTGGCCCCTCGTGGGGCCGGGTGACCCCCACTGATCTGAGTCCAGCTCCCTGAGACTGGGGCCGTGACTTTGCACAGCTGAGGGGAGTGGCGACCTGGGCTGGCAGGGTGCACTGGGTGGGATGGGTTGGGTTGGGCCTGTGCGGTTCCGTGGCAGGCAGCTGGGTTGGCAGGAATCTCCCGGCCTCCTCCCCCAAATGCCCCACCTTCCCTCTCGGAGAGTCTTGAACTGACCCGCGTGTGTCTAATGTGTGTCCCCTGCCCCTAGGTGCGGACCTGACTGTCACGGAAGCCAGCAGCTCGGACAGCCGCGGGGAGCGGGCGGAACTCTACGCGCACGTGGAGGACGGCCTCCTGGGCGGGGAAGCCAGCTACCTGGGCCCGCCCCTCACTCCCGAGAAGGACGATGCCCTGCACCAGGCGACTGCGGTGGCCAACCTGCGCGCGGCGCTCATGAGCAAGAACAGCCTGCTGTCCCTCAAGGCCGACGTGCTGGGGGACGAGGGCTCCCTGCTGTTCGAGTACCTGCCCAAAGGTGCCCACTCGCTGTCCCGTAAGTGCCGCCCCGCCATGGCACTTTGCTTTGGCTTGTTTCGGTCGGTCGCCAGGAGCTGCGCGTCTCAGGCAGCGACCAGACCGAGGTCGGGTGGGGCCCGTCCCCACAGGTGGGTCGGCTCTGGGCGGCAGCACCTCTGACCTCCGGGTTGCGGGCGTGGTGAGGCCACGTCACAGCCTGGACAGGCCTGTCGGGTCACGTGGGGCCTGCCGGGCTCTGGCTGTGCGGAGCGAGGGGTGGCGACGGGCGGGGACAGCGAGTGCTTGCTGGAGCGTGTCATACTCAGATTTGAGGCGTCTCAACCTAAAACCCATCTGGCTCGACTGTGCACACGGGCAGTACACAGACCTGGACCTCGAGCCCCGCCAGGTCTAGAGGGCAGGAGGCATGGGGTCTCCGTGTGAGGGGTGGGCCTGGGCTGCCCCTGCCGGCTGCTGCATCCTGCCTTCGGGCCGCGATTCCCTCTGCACAGGGGGACGCAGGAAAGCCGCCAAGCAGGAGTCGGGGTGCGTGTCCTTGCTTGGTTTCCATAGAGGATGCTGGTCACGGAGGAGTTTTTAAAAAGGAGTCGGATCTTATGTATAAAATGTAAATGTCTCCGGCTGAATTCCAAACGACAGACCCGCCCGAGATGCGGCTGAAGAGACAGCCCCTGCCCAGCAGCAGTCCCCCGGAGACTTCTGTTCCTGCAACACGGTGGGTGTTCGGCTCTTACAGTTAAAAGCCCATGAGGGCTGCCCGGGAGCTGCGTGGCCGCCCCCAGGGCCCCAGCCGTGGCTCTGGCACCGGGCGCGTGGCTGGTGCGCAGCGCGGGTTTGGCGGGGGAGGCCCCAGGTCTGAGCGTGTGGTGAGCAGTGTGGACGCAGCGTTGGTGCGAAGACTCGGTCACCTGTCATGTTGGGATGGGGAAGCGTGTCTTTGTTCTAATTTTTATGCTGTGTTTTGACAACTTTGTTTTCATGAACCCTAAAATGTTCTCTTGCGTTTCTGTACCGGTGTGAGGAAGGATGCGAACTGTCTGTGGCTAATAAAGACCGCGGTGGAAGTAGCGCTGACGTTCTCTTCATTTCCATGTGCGGGGCTGAGAGCCGTGGCCGGGTGACAGGACGTGGCGGCTTAGGCAGAGCCGGGTGAACACTTCCAGGCAGGGACAAGGTGTTGGGCACTGGGCACGCTTTTAAAACATCTGGAAAATGGGGACGGCACCACTGGTACAGCTGCGACTTTGAAACCAAATGGCGTCTGAGGGGCAGGGCGCAGGAGAGGAAGTGTGCGTGATAAACGCGCCAGCGTCTGTCTCTCCCTTTGCAAATGCAAAAACGTGCTTGTTGGCAGAAATCCTCGGATTTGTTGAGACCCCAGGGTATCAGGGCACCGGGACTCACAAGAAGAGGGGTCCGCAGGAGGGTCTCGGCGAGGGCGCGACGGGACGGCTCGCGGGTGCCGTGGCGGGGCCGTGAGGGTGGGGGAGACGCCGCATCCTGACCCTGCTCTGATCGCTTTCCTGCGCTGCAGGGGTTTGGGCGTCTGTTCTGTTTCCGAGGCTTTTACACCGTGTGACACACCCCTCGAGGGCGGGGCTGTCACAGCGAGCAGCTCTGTGTTGCCTCGGATCTCACGGAGGTGTCTCTGTCCCTAAGAGTGTTGTGGAATGAGGGGAATGATTCGACTGTGCTTTTCTGCCCTTTCTGCTGTGAGTTTGTGCTGGGAACCACGCGGAAGACGGGGAGGGCGTGGGTGGCCCAAAGCCGCCGGTTTCACCCACGCGTGGCCGAGCCGTGGGTCTGACCTGGGGGTCGGAGCCGAAAACTCCGCTCCTGCCTCCGCTGCCCCTGCGGCTTCTCCCCCGTCCTCCTCTGGGGTCCTCTGTTCTGGTCCTGCCCGGCAGGGGCCGGCCCCAGACCACCTGCACGGCCCCTCCTGGCGGTGGGAGGGGCCACCCGAGCGAAGGGTGGTGGCGGCTGACCCTGGGGGGCCTCACTGGGGACTGTCAGACCTTTGCCTTTGCTTGTGGAGTCACCGCACGCGTGTACTGAACGGATCTCGGTGCTGGGTTCACGCACGGCCTCCTGCGTGTCTGGAAGCGCCGCCGCCTGGTGGAGAGCTGGGAAGAAAAGTCCCGTCTCGCTCTGTCTTTAGTGCATGTGTGACGGTTCCCAGCGCAGTCAGCTAGTGGTCTTTTGTTCTTCCCATTGCGTTTTAACCTTGTCTTTACTACTCTAAATTTTCCACTTTTAAGAATTTGCCTTTTTGTTTTCCAAAAGAGCATTTAGCAGTTGGCAGAGCCGTCCCGTTTGGCTGTGAGCTGGGGGGCGCGGGCTGTGCGCGGTGGACGGAGTGAGACACCTGCCCCGCCGGCAGAATGATGGAAAGACACAAAAAAACCCTTTACTTTCCAAAATGTTGTGGTCCTCGCTCACCGTGGCGGCGGGCGGTGAGGAATCCACGTTAACAACACATCCGGGGGCCCCGGGCCAGGAGCACAGAGGACTGAAGACAGGACGGCGCCGACCCCTGGGCCCTGCCTGTGGGGTGTCCGCGGAGGGCGTCGGCGTTACCGGCGCGGCCTGGCCTGTCTCGCCAGTGTGGACGGGTCAGAGAACTCGGCCCGACCGTGATGGTCCCCGTTGGCCGGACGCATCGCGTTCCCAGCACCCTGTCTCTAGGCACTGGAGATGCGCCAGCCCCGACCCCTGCTGCCCGATGTCGCACCTGCCCTGCCCCTCTGCAGGCGGGTGGGGGCGGGGTGGGGACTTTCCAGCGGCCAGGAGCGTGGGGCGCGTGGCTGGGCCGGGAGGGGGAGGCAGGGGCAGCTCGGGGTCATCGGACCCTCCTGTGTGTGGCTGAACGGGGAGACCCTCCTGTGCTCCCCGCCTGCGGCGTGGCCCCCACCTTAGCTTGCAGTTCTGGAAATGCACTGCCAAGCCCAGGCGCCCGGCGTGGGGCTGTCACGCTCCCTCTCCTCCTCTGGGACGGTCCGTCTCACTGTGCACCCAGAACAGCCTCACGCCAGGCCAGACCTCGCTCCCCAGCCTCCCTCCCGCCCTTCTTTCCGGAGTAGAGGAGACTCAGCTCTGACGAGCGGTTGGAGCAGCACCGTCTCCAGCGCTGGGGTTCTGGGGGCTGGGCTGGCCAGTGTCTGGGCCGTGCTGCGTGTCCTGACTCGCGGCCTCCGCGTGCTGGTCGCTGGCGATGGAGCCCTCTCCAGAGCGGAGTCTTTCGTTAGGGGACCCCGGGGGTGCCCGTCACGCACACGATCCAGGGATGTGGCATGTCATTGGAGAAACAAGAGGGAGACACCAGCGTGCTGCGGCTTGGGGTTTGGTGGCAGCGTTGCGCCTGGGGGCTGCGTTGGGTCCCGGCTCCGCCCCGACGCTCCCTGGGCGCCAGTGCGCGCGGTTGGTCACGGCAGCTCTGCACAAGAGCGGGAGAGCAGCCACGGGGTTCTGATTAAGAGAACCAGTAAACATGCAGGCGATGCACCAGCAAGACAGAACAGTCTTTTGGGATGGTTCCGGAACATTCTAGAAAACTGAAATAGTTTCCTTGTTTTTATAGGACTGATACTATTGTCTTGGCCACTACATTCCACAGATGGTGGTCTCATCACTGGTTCATCTGTCCCCTAAATGGCTTCTCTGTGACAGGACGTTCCGTCCGTCTCGTCTTGATTCAGTTTAACGTGATTCTCTTTTACTTTTATCACCTCTCAGCAGTAGGCAGACGTCCCACCTGTCCGTCGTCACTGTTCACTGAGTGGGCTGTGCTGTGTCGCTCTGGCTCGGGACGCGGCTGTCGTGTGTGGGGCACATCGATCCCTTGGGGACCCTAACACATGCACCGCCCCCTGGGCCCGGGAAAAGGCCGTTTGCGCACACAGGCCGCCGCCCAACTTCACAGGCACAGCCAGAGAGAAGCCAGCGGACCCCAGCACGGGGCGCGGGTCCCTGTACGGCCGTGGTGCCGTTTGCACCTGCGACCACCAGAAACGTGAGAAGCCTCACCTGAGCATCACAGCGTTTTCGCACCTTGTTGCTGTTTTTGAAAGAGAATCGACCATTCCTCTAACGGTTCTGGGCGGAACCGTGCTGTCTCATAGGGAGAAGACGCCGGCTCCCTGGTCCTTCTGGGGAAGGACCGCGCTCTGCCTCGATGTCTGCTGGAGCAGCCGGCTGTGTTCGTCCCTCTGCGAGGCCACCCAGATGTCCAGCAGGCGTCTGTGTGGGACAATTGCAGCTTGTTTTTGTTTTGGTTGCGGTTTAAAGCATGTTTCTCTATGGCATTTAAAAAATGAATCAAGGACTTTGCTTAATTCTGGATTGACGCTGGAATTTGAAACAGTTTCTGACCAGAGGGCATGTGGTGGAAACATTGTTGCACTTTTAGATAAACACCAGGCAGCTTGTCTCCAAGTGCTTGTCGGAGGTCTTCTCTCAAGTTCAGAGGTGTGTGTGCTCCGACCTTCTGTACCGAAACCTTCTATGAAACCGTTTTGCTCCTGGGAGAGACCCCACCCCAGACACGTCTCGTGCAGAGACCCTGGTGTTCGGGGCTGGCCGGCTGGGACACGCACCGGAGGCCACTCCAGCAGACCTGGCGGCTTCATTGGCCACGCACTGCTCCTCACAGGAAGACGGACTGTGATCTGGAACCCGAAACCCGCCGGCTGGTGTCCGTCCCATGGGTGAGACTCCTTTCCTGTGTTCCCAGGGCCTGAGTCACTCGTGGGGGACGCTGATAGCAGAGCGGAAGCCCCTCCACCCTCCTTCCCACTCAGAGCCGCGGGATGGTCTCTGGGGAGTCTCCGGACCGAGCCCAGGGCGCCGGCGCTGCCTCCCCAAGCCCAGGTAAGATGTGAGGGCAGCCGGCCGCGTCTGGGCAGCCTGGCCACGCACTCGAGGAGGCAGCACTGCCGGCCCCGTGAGCATAGCGCCCGTGACACCCATGTGCTCTTGGCTGTGTCCCAGACGCTCCTGGAAGGAGCCTCCTCGTGGGTCTCCACAGCCCCCGCTTCCCGTGCAGCCCTTTCCCCATGCCCAGCCGAGCCGGCGCAGAGACAGCCTGTTCTGGGTTAATAATGGTTTCGCCCCCATAGCAGCGTGTTGCATGAAGTTAAATTGGTTTTCATGTTTAAATTAAAATATTTCTTTGAAATTTCTTTGAGAAATCTTTTTCCTCTGGTGTAAAGACATTTGATTCACTCCTGACGCTGAGCAGTGGTGGCCGTCCCCCCACTCGAAGGCCACTGCCCCGGCTTGGCCCCACAGAGAGCTGGCAGAAAATTAGCCACTTTTCCTGTTCCTGAAGTCACAGGGGCTGTTATATAAAGAAAGCTCTGCTGGCCGGGCACGGCTGCTCACGCCTGTGATCCCAGCACCTTGGGAGGCCGAGGTGGGAGGATGGCTGAGGCCAGTTTGAGACCAGCCTGGGCCACATAGTGAGACCCCGTCTCTACCAGAAAAAAAAGAAAGAAAGGTTAGTATGCCTCCCTGAAGAAAAAAAATTCTCTTAAGATCTTAATCACATATTTCGGATTTCGAAATTAATTAATTGCTATTCCTGTGTGAGTCATTTCTAACAGGATGATTTTGGTGGGGGTGTCAGTGTTCTGTTAATGCCGAATTTTCTTTTGGTGTCTGTTCATGGAGAACTAATTATAACCTTCCTTTCCAGATGGCCAGTGACGCGTTGTCTTGGTAGCGATTGGACAGGGTCCCAGGTGAGTAAGAGGTGACAAAATATTTCAGTCTTGCCTGATTTTAACCCATCCTGATGGGCTGTAACTTCTCTGTCTCTGGTTCCAGATCGACACCTCTCCTGCCATGGAGACCTGGCCTGGGCTGTCCTCTCTCGGAATTGGCTCCTGCTGGCACCTGGGTGGGTTTCTGCAGGGCTGCGGCCTGTCCAGGATGCCCGAGGAGCCTTCTATCAGCACCTCTGTGGCCAGCGTCCCTCCCACAGGCGTGGATGGACTCAGCCGGTCTCAGATGGCTTGGCGTCACCCAGAGCTCCTCAGGCTCTGACAGCTTTGCCCTGAAGTCAGCTGGGGAGCCCCCCCGAAGAAAACGTCCTTGTGGGAACAGAAAGGCACCTCCCCTGCTCTCAGCAGTTTTGAGGCAGGACAGAACTGACTGGGCGCCTTTTGTCCACGTGCTGAAACCGACATTCTCATTTTCCTCGAATCTGCAGCCGGGGCCTTGGTGTTTAGGTCTAGGCCGCCGTCTGGGTGCAGCTCGCCCAGGCGCAAGAACTTTCTAGAGCGTAGAAGAAGGTGGGGGGCGGGTGCCTGCAGGGCTGCGCTGGGGCCGTGGGGAGTGGTCATTGTGCCTTCACCGCTGGCTGCCAGGTGAAGGCATTTCCACGCCCAGCTGGAGGCAGGTGGCGCAGAGGCACCTCCAGCTTCTAGGTGGCTGGGTTTAGGCGGACGGGGCTCACGTGGGATTGCGGACGTGGCGGGCAGAGGAGGAGCACGGGCAGAAAAACAGCACCGTCCGTGGAAGTGGGCCCAAGTAGCTCTGACCCAGCTGCTTTCTAGAAAGATCTGAGGACAAAGTGGAGCTGTGATGTCCGCGGTGGTCTGTGCCCCTTGTGTGTATTTCTCCAAGTGTTGATACAGAATTACCAGAAACTGCTTATTTTCAGAAAGGACGCCTTGCGTCTGCCACCGTCCGTCTTCGCTGGATACATTGGCGCAGAGTCAGCCATTTCTTAGCGCAGGTCGTTGCGCACTTGGGCTCGGGAAGGAGACAGACATCCCCGCCGCAGGCAGGTTCCCGGTACCCAGACGCACCGTCTCCGGGTGGGCAGGTGTCTGGGGAAAGGCGCTTCCGGGCGTGTCCCCCCCGGCACCGTGTCCAGTCCACCTGCTCCTGCCCCCGTCGCCCAAATCTTTACGGTCACGAAATGAGTCTCGGAAGATGGAGAGAAGTCGGGTTTTGGAGAGGCTGGGGTGTCGCTGCCAAAGGTGCCCACGCTCCGGAAGCGTCTGCACGAGTTACAAGACCAGCCGAGGCAGGGCGCCTCTCTGGACTGTCAGACGCCCTGTTAATTTACGTCAATGCCTATTTGAGTTGAATGTCATTTCTAGAGAAAAGGAAGCTTTTCTTTCTTTTTCTGTTGGTCACAGTGGGGTCTTTCAGCGGTTAGGTCTCGGAGAAGCGCGCTCACCTGGGCACAGTGCGGCAGCATGTGCGGAAGGTGCGGTCCGCCTGCGGGGTTGTTCCGTGATGGTCCGAGTTCATGGGTGGGGCGCCAGGGGCTGTGGGGGGGGAGACGGCAGAGGCTGCGCAGCTGCTCGGCCTTTTGTTTCCTGTGGGGGGGTGGTGGCAGGTGCGCCTGCGGGGAGAGGCTGCCCTGGGGCCCACGGGGGGCCGCGTTGTGGAGACTCTGCACTGTTGCGCTGAAGGGTTTGCTTAATTTCAGAAAATAATTTAAAAATTGTAGACAAGTTCCGTAGAACCTAAAAGAAATAGGTCTGTGGCAGAGAGTAAAATGATAGGGTTGTAAGAAATGCTTTAGAATAGGTAGCTGTCTGGTTTCGTTCTTACCTCTAACGTCGTTTCCCCTAAAACCATACAGCCGTTGCACACGCGGGACTTTTAGCCAGTTCATGCGAGTATTTCGTCTCTCATGTCTTCTTGCATTTGCCATGGAAATAGTGGGCTCAGGGACTGACCTCAAAGACTTTTTAAAAAAAATGTATCAATGTATAACATTAGTCTTTCTTGAAAATGGAATTTTAGTGATAAAAGGTTGGTTCTTTCTGTAGGTCTATTGCCACAAAACTTGCTCTGTGTCTGCAAATTCGTTTGAGGCTTCTCGGCATATTTGCCATTTTCCCAAGACGGGACTGGGGGCCTCAGGAACGTGGGCGTCGGTCAGTGCAGCAGGAGCTGTGTGTGTCTGTCTGTGTTTATAGAAATCGAGACTTCTGCTCACCTGGGGGTATTGATTTACTAACTCAGACTGCATTTAAAACATACAATGCAGGCTCCATCATCGTCAGTGCGACGGCTCGTCAGGTGCTGAGGAAAAAGCACTATTTGTTTTAAAGAAATCTTTTTTGAAGAAAACCCTTTAAACATCCGGTTTCAGCCATGATGAGCTTGTATTGAAAACTATTTGAAAAACTGACAAAACAAAACAAAAACCTCCCAGACACGGATGGCGGAGGCAGCCAGTGCCGGCGGGACTCGAGGGCTGCAGCCCTTTGGAGAAGGAAACACACGGCCAAGCCGAACCTCCCCTCGATGTATCTGCGGCATGTTTTCCCAACCTTGGCAGGAAATGGAGCGTGAGCAGAGAGCAGCCGTGTTTTTGTGCCACAGATGCGGAGGTGGTTCAGCAGGGCAGCCAAAGTAGCCACAACTTGCAGGACGAAATCCCAAAAAGCAAGAAACCAGAGAGAAGGAGCCCTGAGGTCTGCACAGGCACCCTCGACCTCCGAGCCACACGCGCGCACGCGCGCACACACACACACACACACACACTCACACACACACGGCAGAGGGCGGGGTCAGTGGACTGGAAAACGGGTCCACGGGAAACACAGCGAAGCTCAAACGGGAAGAAAATGGGGAAAAGGCAGAGAGACGTCGGAACGTGGCGGAACGCGTGGCGCGGTGTGATCGAAGTTCCGGGAGAGAACGGAGAGAAGTCGGAGCAGAAGCAACTTCTGAAGAGACGGTAGCTGAGAACTGGGATCCAAACCGGTGACAGACGTCAGCCACTGACCCGGGACGCGCGGCGAGCCCAGGCAGGGCGACCGCCGGGCACCACAACAGGATCGAAGGTCTAGGCACACGGTGGCCAAGCTTCCAAACCTAGGTGTCCTGTTGAAAAGTAATAATAACAGAAAAAGAAAAAAAGTCAAACTGTGGAAAATGACAGAGAGAAAAGTACTAAAAGCAGGCAGAGGAAAAATGCTTTATATTCGGAGGAGCAGCCCTGAGACGGATGAACTCACGACTGACTTTCCACAGAAACAGCAGGAGCTGGAAGACAGCGAGGGGCATTGTTGTGCTGTCAGGAAAAGTTGCCAACTGGGGTTCTTTTTGTTTTTTTTTTGAGGTGGGGTCTCTCTGTTGCCCAGGCTGGAGGGCAGTGGTGTCATCACAGCTCACTGCAGCCTCGAACTCCGGGGCTCAAGCATCCTCCCACCTCAGCCTCCCTAGTAGCTGGGACTGCAGGCGTGCACCACCACGCCGGCTAATTTTTCAATGTTTTGTAGAGATAGGGTCTCACTATGTTACCCAGGCTGGTCTCAAACTCCTGGCCTCAAGATATCCTCCTGCCTTGGCCTCCCAAAGTGCTGGGATTACCGGCATGAGCCACTGCACCTGGCTCTAACCTGGAATTCTATACCCAGCAAAAATATTCTTCACAATTTAAGGCTTCATAAGGGAATTATCATACAAACAAAACCAAGAAAAGTCATTGCCAGGTGACAAGAATTACTAAAAGTTGTTCTTTCAGCTGACAAAAAAGTGTCCCAGAAGGAGGCGAAAAACTGAAGGAACACAACGCACCAGGAAGGGTGACTGAGCAAATATAAAATAATCTCGATTGCTTGAAGCCACTGTTACAGTTTTTGTGGGTTTTGTAACATAAACAGAAGTAAAATAAGAGACCGTACTAGCTCGCCAGGTAGGTAAGCCTGCAGCTGCTGTGAGGCTCCGCGGTCTCTGCGTGCTCGCTGTGGGCAGAGACTAGAATAGTAAGATGATGTGTGACCCCAACACTTACTGAAAAAAATGGGAAAATACTTGATAAATTTGAAATAAGGCAAGAAAGGGGGGAGGAGGAACGAAAAATGGAAGGAAAGTGGGAGGCAAATCGCCGACGGTGAACATCCACCGGCTGTCGACGCAGCCGCGCTGCCGTGAGGGACTGGACGCCCCAGTAACAGACCATCGGCCTGTTTTTTTTTTGTTTACGGATGACATACTTTATGGATAAGGAGAGAGAAAGGCTTAAAACAAAGAGATAAACCAAGCAGACCCTGACCTGAGGAACGTCCTTATAGCAAGGCCAGCGTCCGAGTAAGCTTCGGGAAGCGTCACCCAGGAGGGAACCGTGTGGTGATAAATGGGCCGATTCCATGGTGAATACGACTCTCCCGCACGCGTGTGCTTCTGACAGCTCAGCTTTAGAACATACAACGTAAACGTTGTCAGAACCACAGTGACGACAGTCCACGGTTGTAACTGGGGTTAGAAACACTCTCCTTTCAGGAATCGGTGGAGCAGCAAACACAGTCGCAGCAGGGCGGAGAATATTCGAGCACAGTTTTCAAATGTTACACGAACCTCGGATTCCCGGAATGGCCCCCTCTGGCCACAAGCTGTGATTCTTTTCTATAATGATAGATTCCACTTGCTGCTGTCTCGTCGAAGAGCCTCGCAGCTACGTCCACAGATATACCGGCCTGTGGCAGCACAATTAGCCCAATTTGAACATCGTGCCAAACAAGCGCAGAATGTTCCAGATGGATGGGAAACATCTACCAGACAGACCGGCCAGGCTGTGACGCAGGCCCAGCAGATACCAAGGGGCTGGAAGCGCGCAGGGCACGCTCTCGCCACCGCGAAACCGAAATCGGAAATCAGTAACAGGGAGACGGTAGAATACCCCCAAATGCTTGCAAAGGGAGCATAGTGCTCTCACAGAATCCACAAGGCAGATAAGTCTCAGTGAAAATGACAGGACGTTTGCAACTGAACAATAATGAAAACACTCCATGTCAAAACTTCTAGGACACATTTAAAGCAGTGTTTAAGGGAAATTTATAGCTCTAGTTGCACTGGTTAGGAAAGAAGAAAGGTTCTAAGTTTCTCCGTCAGGAAGAGAGAAAAAGAACAGCAAATTCAACTAAAGAAAGTAGAAGGTGGGAAATGAGCAGATATCGATGAAATAGAAAAGCAGACACAAACGTACGACGCCGACGGCTGAGTGTTGGGAAGGTTAGGAAATCTGGGAACCCCTGTGAAAAGTGACTGATAAAAAGAGAAGAAAGTGCTAATTACCAAAAAAAGTCACAAAAAGCGGTCGTCACTACAGAGTCTGCAGCTGCTGGGACTATAATAAGAATATCATGAACGATGTCCCTCCAGGGTCATCAGGGTCCCAAAGGTCAGCATCAGGTACAGGAAACAGAAGCCCCAGTTCACACGGACGGTCACGCTGATCTCCAAGAGGGCGGAGAAGGCGGGGGGCTGCGTGACGGGGACACCGAGGCATCGCGCAAGGACAGAGGAGCGGACGTGGAGTGTGTCTGCCACCGGCGTCCCCTCCACAGTTCCATGGGGAGGGTGGTCCCGTCCACGTGCGTCGCCGCGCGAGTGGGTTATCAGTACGGAGCAGACAGCGCAGCTTGGCCCCTGCCTCTCACCAAGCACAGGGATTAACAGAGCTGAGTCGTGAGCCCTAGAAAACCGTTTGGCAACTTCTGCTAAAGCCAAACGTGTGGGTCCCTTTCTGTGATCCAGAAACCCCTGTCTTGTGTGACGTGCTTCAGAAATGACAGCGTGTGTCCACGGAGGGACACACGTAGTCACCACCGTCCGGTAGGCCCAGACCGGGGTCGCGGAGGGGGCGCATCGTGGGTGCGCGGCAGCGGACAGGGACCAGCAGGCAGCAGCGTGGCGCGAGCACATCCCACACATACCAAGCCCCAGGACCGCAAAACACACGTGTGGTGACCGAGGGCAGAGCAGTCATTGCCTGTGAGGGGTCGTTGACCAGGAGGGGTCGAAGCTTCTTTCGAGGGTGCTACCAGCGTGCAGTGTCTTGATTTAAGCGAGGTACGCAGGTATGTATGTAGGTAAAAGTTCATTGAGCTGTTTAAGATATTTGCACTTTCTGTAAAATTAGAAACCTTTTTGAAAATAATTTGGGCAAATGATAATTTCACTGTATTCTCACACAAAATAAATGACGGCCTAATAAATTTGTAAATGGAAAAAACAAAGTATGGTTCATGTTTGGATCCATTTCTGGAATAATCTTTTGAAAATTATATGTGGACCATGAAACATTCAGGAGGTTTCCATGACTAAGGACTCTGGAGACAGTAGCTCCCTCCCCATCTGGGTGGTTTCTTGCAGTCTGACGCTGTCGCGAAAAGGTCTGGAGTTCTCACTTGCGCCGTGGCTATTTGTGACGGCCCGTTCTCCCACGTGAGGGGACGGAGGCCGGGCCAAGCTCGGTGGCCGTGCAGTGGGGGCAGAGACCCTGCTCTTCCCTGGGCTCCTAGCGCTCCTGGGTCACGTGGGAACTGCTGGAGGTGTTTTCGTAGATACAATTCTGCAAAATTGTAGCCAGATCTCACTGAGCTTCACGTATTAGACACTCTGATGCCAACTTTTGTAACCCTGTTTCTAGGTTCTTCATTTGGGAGCTTCCTCATTCCTCCTGAGAACACTCGATTCTCGGCAAAGGGGTTCAGTGTTCAGGACAGATTGGCGGAGAGCGCCTGTTTCAATTTGGTCTTTATGCTTTTTCGTTTAATTACTCTTTTACCATATGGATTTTTAGGGGTTTATTAGTGTTTATGAGAATGATGTTGAAGAATTTTCTAAGATATATGGGATGTAAATCACAAATAATTTATAGGAGATGTTTCTAATAAGAAAGTATTTTAATAATAACGGCCAGTGAAAATTTCCCTCTGCAATTGCGATACTGTTAATTAAATGTCATGGGTTGAATGGTGACCCCTGGCCCCCCAAAACCGTGTGTCCATGCCCTGATCCTGGAACCTGTGAACAGGACCTACTTGGAAAAGGGGTCTTTGCAGATGTGGTCAAATGAAGGATCTCAGCGAGACCCTCCTGGGTTCTCCAGGTGGGCCCTGAACCCGGTGACAAATGTCCTTATCAGAGACAGAAGAGGAAAAGACAGACAGAGGAGAAGGCTGCGTGGGGACAGGGCAGAGACCGGAGCGATGCGGACACAAGCCGGGACGTCTGGAGCCCCCAGAAACCAGAAGAGGCAGGCCGCCGGAGCCGCCGGAGCTGCCGGAGCGACGCCCTTCCTGCCCTCACACCTGGGACCTCCAGGACTGCGAGAGAAGGAATTTACATTGGTTCGAGCCGCCCGGCTTGCAGCATTTGCTGTGGCAGCAACAGAGCGACACTGCGTTAGGGAAATACGGAACGGGTCATCGCAGGGCAACTTCCGGACGCGCCAACTGGACGTGCAGCCGCGTCTCTGCCCCGCGTCCCGCTTATTCGGGAACCGTTCCCAGCAGTCACAATGCGTCCTGCTTATGTCCGTTGTGAAGTGTTTTTCTAGGAAAAAAATACAGGGTTTCAGTACAGATAAGCATTTATGTAACTTGCAGGTCTGAATTATTAGAGATGGACAAATCTATGATGCTTCAAATTTTTTTTTTTTTTTGACAGAATCTCACTCTGTTGCCTGGGCTAGAGTGCTGTGGCGTCAGCCTAGCTCACAGCAACCTCAAACTCCTGGGCTCAAGTGATCCTTCTGCCTCAGCCTCCTGAGTAGCTGGGACTATAGGCATGTGCCACCATGCCTGGCTAATTTTTTCTATATATATATATTTTTAGTTGTCCAATTAATTTCTTTCTATTTTTAGTAGAGACGGGGGTCTCACTCTTGCTCAGGCTGGTTTCGAACTCCTGAGCTCAAGCAATCCTCCCGCCTCAGCCTCCCAGAGTGCTAGGATTACAGGCGTGAGCCACCGCACTCGGCCGATGATTCAAAATCTTAACGTTCATGGTTGTAGAAGCAGAATAGAAACCATGAGGGAGTATGTTCTCAAAAAAGTTGTTTTAAATAAAATAATCTAAAAACTCATTTCCTTGTTCGCCTTTCCCTCTTGGAACATGTGGAGCGTTTGCTCCATTGGGTGTGGAAATACGGAAACCAGGAATGATCCGACGAAGAGCACCATTGGGGTGCATGTTGTGGCGGGAAAGAAGAGGGGTGCTTGCTGCCCGTTTGCGGAGACCCGAGTCAGGGCAGAGAGTGGCTGTCTGAGGAAGGGCGAGGAAGAGCTTATGTTTCTTCCTTGGGCGCGGCCGGGCGAGCCGTGTGCGGCGCAGACCGCGCTGCGTCCCAGTGGGTCGCTGCTGCCCTGCAGGCTGGTGCCGTAACAAAGCGGCGTTCCAGCCGGTGCCGCGCTCCCTCAGTCGGACCTGCTGTCGGGAGGGCCTTGTGTGGCATGTGCCCGTCTGCTGGAGCCCACAGCCGTGGCAGACCCCTCCCGGGCGGCTGGGGGGCATTTGCGTGCGTCACTTCTCAGATTTACCCCAGGACAGTGGACAACGGGTGTGGAGTCGTCTGTGGGGCTTCGCCGAAGCCCATTCACAGGGTAAAGACGGACGCAGCTTAAGTGCTCGGCAATAGGACCTATTTAATAAATTGCGGTGAATTCAAACATTTAAAAGCTGTGTGGTTGAAAGTCATGGCATAAAAAGGTGGTCGCAGTGTGTTATGTGGAAGATGTTCCGTACAGCAGTGAGTGCCTTGTAATTCCAGAGTGAGGCGCTCTCGGCACGCGAGTGTGGACGGGCTCGCAGTGGGTTTTACGGGGGCCTCGCTGGCGTTGCCAGCCCCTGGCACGTGCTGGCGCCATGCCCTCAGCACGGCTACTCTGGGCTCTGCGGTGGCGCGTGAATCGCTGTGCCTGGGGCCCGAGCCGCAGAACAGCACCAGGGCTGATGAGGGGCCCGGTTTCCAGGGCTGGCTCGAGCACACACCTGATGGAGCCGGTGGGGGTGGGGTCCTTGCAGTGTGAGGTCAGGGCCCAGGCTCAGGGGGGCAGAGCCTGGCTGAGACAGGGCTTTGCGTCACCCCCCGTCCCCCGCTTCCTCCGCACTCTTTAGGGCCCGTGTCACTCCGTGGTGTTTGGTTTCCAATCTGCCTCCCTAGTGCCTCGGACTAAGATCCGACTCCGTGCCTGGGGCCGGCCACGTGTGGACGAGCAGCGGGGGTCCGAGGGCTCGAAGGGAGGGCCGCAGGGATGGGACGGCACTCGAGACGGTCCTGCCCACCTCTGGCCGCCGCCTCTGTCCGGCCAGCCTCGGGCTTTGTGGGGGAGGCTCCGAGAGCGTCGAGCTCCCCGGGCTCGGCCTTGCGGGCGCCCCCTCGCGACAGGGTCGCCGGTCCATGCAGGGGTGGGGGCTGGGAGGACGCCGCGGGCGTGGCCCGAGGTCCGCGTGCAGTCGGCGAGCGTGGGCTGCGTGCCCCAGCCAGGCTGACGCCCGCGCTCCCTGCCTTGCAGTGAACGAGTTCGCGGTGATCAGGAAGAAGTTCAAGTGCCCGTACTGCAGCTTCTCCGCCATGCACCAGTGCATCCTCAAGCGGCACATGCGCTCGCACACGGGAGAGCGGCCCTACCCCTGCGAGATCTGCGGCAAGAAGTTCACGCGGCGCGAGCACATGAAGCGGCACACGCTGGTGAGTGCCGCGGGCGGCCGGGGACGCGGGCGGCTGGCGTCAGCACGAGGTCAGTGTCTGGCCGAGGGGTCCGGGCAGGCGGGTCACTGACGGGGACCCAGACGTGGGGTCTGCCCTGCGGGGGGAGGCGGCAGAGCGGGGAGAGCCCCCCGTCGGCACGGGGCCCCCACCCTGCTCTGCCTGGGCCCAGGTGCAGGGCGGGGCAGCCATGTTGCCCCCGCCCGAGGCCCCCGGGTGTGCCCTGCCCACCTGCCGGTCTCCTCGGCAAACGCATCTCCTCTGCTCGGACCCCCCAACTCTTGGCCACGCTGGGGTCAGGGCGGGGACCCTGCTCCTTGCGTCTGCTGATCTGTCTGTGCCCACCGCGGCCAGCCCCGAGCTCAGCACCCGGTAGGTAGTTGCAGGTAACAGGTGTTGAATAAATGAATCTGCTTGGCAAGGAAAGTACAGGGGAAAAGGTGGCCTGAAACAGGGAGGCAGATTTGCCCAGAGCAGCAGGGAGAGGCCGTCCCAGTGGGCGAGGAGAACCAGCGAGCAGCCAGCTTGGGGACTGGGTCGCCAGGGCCTCCTCGGCCGCACCAAAGCCCCCGACAGCCCGGAAGTCTGAGTCCTCCCCTGCCGAGGTGCAGGGTGCAGGGCTGTGGGCAGACTCAGGTTTGCAGCTGTTTGAGGGGAGGTGGTGGGGGCCCTGGGCTCAAGGCTGAGACGGGGCGTGTACCGCGGGTAAGGGAGGCGGGACAGTGCCGTGTTTGGGGATCTCAGGAGTGTCGGGGCTCGGCCATGGGGTGGGAGCTGGGGTGCACGGGCTTCCCTGGGGGGCTGCCCCCACGCAGGCCGACCTTCCTGGGCAGGCACACCTGGAGGTGAGGGGCGAGGGGCAAGCCCAGTGTGAGAGCAGGGCTCCGAGGCCGTGTTGGTCCGAGGGGTGAGCAGAGCCCCCCGGCCCGGGCCTCCCGCCCACAACTCACAGGGCTCTGCGCTCAGTTCCGGTTCTAGTCCTGTGTGACTCTGTTGGGCTCTGTAGCTCTCTGTCGGGGTCAGGCAGACAATGCTAGAAGGTTCTGTTTCTGCTTTTCTGGCTCCATGGTGAGTACTCATTTGTGGTGGGGACACCCAGTGCCCTCCTTGAGGTCGAACCTGAAGCCGAAGGGTGGCTGAGCCTGGGGTGGGGCCCTGGCCAGGCTGAGGGTGGAAGGCCACACTGTGCCCCTGGGACCCCAGCATGGGCTGTGTCCTGGCGCAGACATGGGAGCTGGCTGGGCCCTGGCTCCAGCTTTCCTCGACTCCCCCACGTGGCCCTGTGAGGGGTCGGTGGAGGAGGAAGAGCCCTGGCAGGGCCCCGGCAGGTCTGCTCGGCCAGGTCCCGTGGAGCTGGGCTGGGGCTTGGTTTCCTCCGGCGTGGAGGACAGCCTGGGAGGATGTACGCCTGCGCATTTCCTATTCAAAGAGAATCGTATCTTGTTTTCAACACTATTGGGCTTGAAAAGTTGTAGCAATATGGGTTGCTACATGTTTCTTTAGCGAAACCACGGTATCGGTTCAGGAAAGGTCTCGGTCCTGTCTCAGGGTCTGTGTGGCTGCCTGGCAGGCAGGGCCGGGGCTCTCACCCTGCGCTCAGTGCTTGGGCTTCAGGCATCCTGATCCCCAGAAAGTGTACTTAAAACATCTGGCCTGGGTACCAAGCTGTCTACGGCTCCATCACGGAGGCTGCGGTGGTGCCCCGACTCCGAGGCGACAACCCGTCCCTGGTCACGCTCGGGACCTCACAGATTGTCCTGCAGTTGTTCCTGCAGCAGACGTTTGAGTCGTCAGGTCACTGTGGTTCCGGGTTGTGTGCAAGTCAGTGGCAACCCTTGGTGGGGTTCAAAGGGGAGGACGCGGCCGGGTGTGGTGGCAGCACCTGTGGTCCCAGCTGCTGGGGGGCCGAGGCTGCAGGGAGCTGTGATTGGGCCGCTGCACTCCAGTGAGGCCGAGCTCTAAAAAAACAAAAAACCAAAAACGGAAGGGGAGGACGGACGATTCCAGGCGGCCTGTGGCCGGGGGGCTGGGAAGCAGAGGACAGGGGTGGGGAGGGCAGCTCGCGGGGCCCCAGGGCGAGGCGGTAGCCACCGCAGTGACTGCCTGTCAGAGGTCTGCGCAAGGACAGAGGAGCCGCTTCCACAACGGCGCAGGCGGGTTAGACTCTTACTGTGGTGATGTGTTTACTTGCCTGCCGTAGAAAACTGGAGAATTTGGAACCGTGTGAGGAAGAACTAAACTCATGATCACTTCCACACCTCCATCCTCACGCGGTCCATGGCGCGGCTTTGACGACGGCACACCTGGGGGGAGACGGCCCTTCGGAGGGAGGAGCGGAGGGCTCCGGGGGTCGGGGAGGACAGGGTTGGTCAGTGCCAGGTGCAGCCTGAGGCCCGAGGCCCCTCTGCTTCTGGGAAGCCCCCACGTGGCCTGGGGCTGTCCGGCCGGGGCTGCTGGGGAGGTCCCCTGGGGGTCCTGTGGGTTCTGTCCCTGGGGGCAGGGCCAGGTCCACGTGAGGATGGAGACACCTGCAGGGCACCAGCGCCGAGGCCTGCATGGCATGTGGCACCTCACCCTGTTCTGGCAGCCTCCTCGAGGCCCAGTGAGCCCAGGCCTGACTGGCTTTGTCTCCCCACAGCTCTGCCCCGACTGGGCAGCCTCCGTGCAGGGCGTAGGAGGGGTCTGTGAACTCCCGTCGAATGAGAGGGTCCTTTAGCCTGTGCTGCAGGGAGGTTGGAGGGAGCAGTGTGACCCCAGTGCGGCCGTGTGGACGAGGGGGTGCTCGGACGCAGGGTGTGGGCGGAGACCCACCCGGCTGGGGCTGGGGGCGGATGCTGCTGCCAAGAGCCCACGTACCCGGGGCGGCTCAGCGTTGGAGCCCGCCTGCAACTCGCCCGTGCAGCTCGGACCCTGAGCCCCCCAGGAGGGTCTCCCTGCGCAGGCGCCCTGGGCTGGCGGAGGCTGCACCTCCTGCCGGCCCCCCCGCTGACCGCCCTGTCCCCCCAGGTCCACAGCAAAGACAAGAAGTACGTGTGCAAGGTGTGCAGCCGCGTGTTCATGTCTGCCGCCAGCGTGGGCATCAGGCACGGCTCCCGGCGCCACGGCGTGTGTGCCGACTGCGCCGGCCGCGGCATGGCTGGGCCTCGGGACCACGGCGGCGGGGGCGGCGAGGGCTCCCCGGAGGCGCTGTTCCCGGGCGACGGGCCCTACCTGGAGGACCCCGAGGACCCGCGTGGCGAGGGCGAGGAGCTGGGCGAGGACGGCGAGGGCCTGGCCCAGGAGGACGCGCTGCTGGACGACAAGGACGAGGACGGCTCGCCGCAGCCCCGCAGCCCCTCGGGGGGCGACAAGGACTTCGCCTGGATCTCCTAGGCCCGCCCCGCCGGCGGGGCGGTGGCCGCGTCTCTTTGTCCACCTGCGTGTGCATCTCCACGGTCTCCACTCCCAGGGGGCCGCGCTGACCCCTCCCGCGGCCCCCCAGCAGAAACCGGCCCATGGGCTAAGAAGCAGGTCGGACCTGGAGCCTGGGGAGCCTGGGGGGCTGCGGCGAAGCTCGGCACAGGGGCGAGGCCCCAGCAGGCGGTGCGAGCGTGTGGGAGCCCAGCCAGTGAGGACGCCTCCTCCGTGGCCTCGAAGGGGCCCCTGTGGCCGGCCTGGCTTGGAGGCACGATGGCCCACGGCCAGGTCATGAGTGCCACCCCGGGGCCACGGGTCTGAGTCGGTGCTGAGAGCTTTGCATACGCCTGGCCCACCCCCACTCAGGCCCACCCTCGCCCTCCCCTCTGCGCACCCCCGTCCCCTCCCCTCCCCACCAGGTCACCGCCCGTGGCTGCAGCCGTGGCCCGTCCCCTTGTTGCGCCAGTGGCCCCGTGGCAGCCTGTAGAATCCAGGTCCAGCGCACAGAAGGCCCTGCCACCCTCTTACCTCTGGGCTTTGGTGCTTACACAAGACACGCTGCAGAACCCCGCCAGAGGCCGGGGGCGCCAGGTGCTATCTTCGGGCGGACCCGGCCTCAGCGGGGTCTGGCTTGGCCCCCGCACGCCTCTCCTGGCCACACTGGGTTCCCTCTGCTGCCGCGGCCCCGTGTGGCGTGCGTGTGCCGGGAGGACCTCGGCCGCCCCGTCCACCCTGGGCCTGCCGTCCGCCGTGCCCGGCCTGGCTGCTCTGGCCGTCCCTCCAGGACCGGCTGGAGCAGGCTCCTGCCTTTGTTGCTGCTAACGCTGGAGGTGGGTGTTCCTCACTGCTGTGTGCTGCTCTCACCTCCCCGCGTGGGTAACCAAATTTCTAAGTAGTCAGAAATATTGAGTAGTTACATAAAGTTATTTTGTTCGGCATTATTTTTCTCACTCGACAAAACTATATGGGGTTGATTTTCCTTTAACTCGTGGTCCAGTCCTCTTGCCGTACTTTCAAGGAGCTTACAACATGGTCTCTCTTTTTCTGAGTGAAAAGCAAAGGTCCCATCCTGTGCCCCGCAGCGCAGCCCTGGCTCTGAGGGCCTCGGGGTCTCTCGTCCGGCTGTCTCCGACCGCGCTGCCCTGCTGAGACATTCCATCCCCGCCGCCCCCCTCCGGCGCATGCCAGGGGCGGTGCTTTCAGACGAGGTGGGTGCAGCCGACCACCCCTGTCCCCAGACCCACCCTGCGCAGGACTCCTTGGGGTGCTGAGCGTTAGCGCCAACTGGAGAGACAGTTTTTATTTTCTCTCTCCAGACCGTAGGCCAAATGGCTTTTACCAACTGTCAGCAGATCGCGTGTCCCTGACACCAGGCCCGAGCGCCAACCTACCCTCCTGCTGTTGCTTGGGGAGTGCCAGGCTGGCCCCGTGGTGTACGTATGGGTGGCGGCGCCATCCTCGGGGTCCCGTGCCGCAGGGAGAAGTTAGCCTTTGTTTTTTTTAAATCGGACACTGTTTCTACTACTCACAAGAGGGTGCTGTGTCCACACACACATCCTCAGCGGGTGCTGCGAGCTCCTGGAAGCCAGGGTGCTAGAGCGAGGGCCAGGCGCCCGGGCACAGGCTTCTCCCTGCCTGGCCTCTTCCTGCGGTGGGGGGGCTCGGCCGGGTGCTCCCCAGTGGGACAGCACAGCCCGGCCCCGTCCCCCAGGGAAGCTGCAGGCTAAGCCCTCCACCCTCACCCCGCCCAGCCTGGCCAGGCTGAGCCCTCACTTGTTGAACCCCTTTTCTAAACAGACTCATTTTCTTAGAAAATGCATCTGGAAACCAGGCCTTTGCTACCAAGTGTCTCTGGGTTTTGTACCAGTTCCCACCTCTCAGGCCGTCCACCCAGGACCCCAGCGCCTCCCGCGAAGGCGTCTCTGCAGCCACACTCAGGGTGTCCTGCTCTCTCTGGCCAGCTCACACCCCGCCTGGGCCGCCTTTGCTGACCTTTTTGGGGGTTCCCTGTTGGTGCCACAGGGGTGTTTTCTTCCTTAAAACCAACACTGTACCAACCACGAGACCAGGGGCCCTGCTCCCATCCCGACCTCCCTGCGTCTGCTGCTCAGCAGCTCATCGCGCGTGCCCATGGTTTGCAGATCGAAGAGTGTGGAATCTGAAAGGCCTGGTGGACACGTCCATCTCTCAGGAGGCATGGAGGGAAAAGACATATGTAATGAAGGTTTTTTTTACGTGACCGATTTTTTTTTTTAAATCAATGTTCAAACTAATAAATATTTTTTTATAAAGAGGAAAAATATGTAGATTACATTTCACATTTTGTATTTTTTTTGTTTGTGTCTGTTCATATTCTGGTGTTTGCAACACCGAAGTGGAAAATGCAGTCCGTTGGGGGTGGCGGTGTGGGGGGAGGGGCGGGGAAACCACATGACTTTTGTACCAAGCTCTGGATCCTGACAAGGTGGTTTGAACTCTCTGGGTTTTGGGACACAGGACGCTGCCAGGACTGAATAGGGACCTGACTCAAAAGACACAGCTTACTGCTTCCAACTTTGCACATCTTCCTTTTTAAGAAAGAAAATTGAGAAAAAACAAAAACTGGAACTTTTTGCAATATTATGAAAGATAAGCTTATTTTAGCTCATTCTGTGACATGTGCAACTCTTACGAAAGCCATACTTAATGGTGGTTGTTTTTTATTTTTTAGATCCTATACTGTGTTTTGTATGCGGCCCTTTTAGAACTACTTGTAGTGAGGGTGCTGTGTGTGCTTTTCTTAAATATTTATTTTTTCAACATGCTTTCAACCTGTCAACAAAAACAGACAAAAAAGGGCAGTGTTTGAAGACTGTTGATTTTTTTCTGGGGATAATCTATATTATATTGACTTTATATTAATTATTATAAACCTGTGTTTGTACTGAAGATGTGTTTAATATTTAGGGGAAGAGATTTTCGTACTCAGTCGGTGGGCAATCGCGGCTCTGTCGTCCTGCTTCTTTGTAGCCGCAGGACGGGTAAACGTTACCTTCTCCACGTGGCTCTCCACGTTCTCGTGTGCCGAGGCGCGCTCCCAGCCTGCCTGTGGGTTTCCTTTCTGTGATGGGATTAGCTTAGACATTCTTGCAAAGCGATCACTTTCAATAAATTGGGAAATTGCTGCTCCAAGCAGACGCCTCTTGTGTGTTTCAGACAGCGTCCCCTCCTCCAGCCTCACCAGTGGGGGTGGCCAGAGGGCGGCCCCCACCCCTTTGCAGCTGGTTCTGGGCCTCCCACCCCTCTGCTCACCGTGGGGTCCCAGTCCCACATCCTTCCTCCCAGGAGACAGACTCGACTTCTGGAAAAAATCTCAAATCTTTAATTTTTCTCCTCGCCTGGTGCGGCCCAGACGCGAGACACCTGAGCTTCGAAACATGGTAAAAGGTCAGCCCCAGGGCCCTCGAACCACCGAGTTAAGTGCGAACGGGGAGTCCTCTTCCCGACACCCCTCAAAGTGCATTGCAGACTGGCCCCAAAGCTGGGCCCGTTACATCTTTGACAAGTCTGTGGACTGACAGGCAGGGAGGATGGCCGACCCCAGGGCTCTGGTGGCCAAGGGGACAGCGATGTGGTTTGGCTTTAGTGCAAAAAGCTGGTTTCCTCAGAGGCACTTTGAATGGTGGGACCCCCTCCCCCACCTCTGGGGGTCCAGGGTCACTGACTCCTCCTTCCCCCATTAAAAAGTAGACCCTGCAGCTGGGGGAGGCCCTGGGGCTCTCCTGGGACAGTTCCACCCCAGGCTAGGGGTGGGACGGGCATGGCGGGCAGGGAGAAGGTGGCAGCTTATTTTCTCCTTTAACAGCCCTAGCGGCTGCACCGGCGGGCGGGCTCAGTCCAGAAACCGCTGGCAGGCCTTCTTCCAGCGGCAGGCTGTGCACCACAGGTCCCGGTGGTCCATGCCATACACCTTCCGGCACTTCTTGGCATCACCACGGGGCTTCCTGGGGGGACACACAGGCATGGGCACTGTGGGGCAGGGACACTCCCGCCTGGCGCCTGCCCAGCCCTCCGCCCACACACACCTCAGGCTGACGCCCATCCTGGCAGGCAGGGCCGGCACACAGGCTCTGGCCTCAGCGGGCCGCGGCTCCAGGCCTCCAGAGTGCCCCGAGAGCTGCCCCCAGCTGCCACCCGTGACCTCGCCCGCCTGGTAGGCGTGGTCACTGTGGCTCGCCTGGAGGGGGCCCACAGAGGTCAGGACAGGGGGCTCCAGCAGCTCCAGGCGGGGGAAGGTGGGGGGCAGGGAGGCCGTGGGCGACGCCGGGGTCAGGCTGGACAGCCCGTCAGCCAGTGCGTCCACGCCAACGTCCAGCTCTGTGTAGTAGAAGTCCTCCTCTCCGTCACTCTGCTCTGGCTCTGCCTGCCTCCTGCTGGGACACAGCACGGGGCTGACGGGCTGGCCTGGGCTGGACCCCGCCCCGCCCGGCCCAGCCCCACACACCCCAGGTGCGCCAGGCGGATGTGTCTCTGCATCCCGGACGCGGTGCTCAGCACCTTCCCGCAGCTCTTCCACAGACACCGGAACATGACCTGGCCGGAGCTCTGCGGACAGGGACTGGCCGTCAGGCTCAGCCACGGCGCCCACCCCCCGGGGGCTGCCCCGAAGCTCACCTTCCTCTTCCTCGGGGTGGGCTCCCCGAACAGAAAGTGAGCTGCCTCGAGGGGCAGCGGGGGTGACGGGGTGGACGGAGAGGACTGGTCACTGGCCAGGTCCCAGCCCCACTCTCCGCTGGCGCTGCTGCTGCTGTAGCTGCCTGGGGGCCGCACCAGGGCCTCCTTCCAGGGCTCCAAGCCGGGCTCTGTGGGGACATGCCACCCGCAGGACTCGGGGAGGGGGGGGCTCAAGCTGCTCTGCAGAAACTGCTGCCTGCTGGCCGCCTGCCGGCCTTGGCAAGTCCCTAACTCCAAGCTGCCACCTGTTCGCCTATCCTCAGGTAAGCATGGTGGGCAGAGCCTCTTAGAGGAGGCATTGGCCGGGAAGAGTTGGCCACGGGGGCTTGGGGAGAAGCCTTTCTAGCACAGGAAGACGTCCTGTGCCGGGGGTGGACAGTTCACAGAGACCAGAAGACGGGGTGCTGCAGCTTTGGCCTCAGTGGGGGGTACCAAGGTCCAAATGTCATTTCAGAAAGCAGGCTTCAAGAGGTATGTTTGGAAGGTGGTGTCCCAGATTTGGGGACTCTCCTTGCCCAAGAGGCTGGGTGGCTGTAGGGTCCTCAAGGGACATTGGTCTTGGGCCCTGTCCCCACCCACACCCCTGAGCACAGACCTCTGAGTCTCACCTGGGCTGAAGGCTGCACCCGGGGCCCCCAGGAGGAGGGGGCTGGTGGACAAGCTGGTAAGGGCTGCGGCAGCCATGACCTCCTCTAACCGGGCTGCTGCTGGGGTGGCTCTGGAGGAGATGGGGGAAGGTGCGGGTGGGGCCGGCAGTGCTCTAGGCCCCTCCCCTGGCCTGGGTACACGTGCATGCCTAGGCACGTGTGTGCACACCAGGCTGCCTCACTCTTGGCCCAGGACACAAGGCCTGGCTCCTCCCCCAGCTCCGGTTGCAAAGTTGAAAATCGCCAGGAACTACCAGGAACAGGGCCGGGGTCCCACTGAAGCCTGAGTTCTCTACACCCTGGGCTTTATTCCACCGTGGCTCCTTCAGGCCTCGGTGCTGGCAGGGGTCTGAAGCCTACTGGAGTTGGGGGCCAGGCCAGGCCTGGCCCTCCCCCCATCACACATTAACCAGGGTTGTGCAACAGCAGCTGCGGGCCTAGGGCCAGGCCTGGAAGGGTGGGAGCGGCGCCGGTCGGCAGCAGCCAGGAGGAGCCTGGGCTCCAAGCGGTCCGAGGCCCCAGTGAGGCAGGCCAGAGCCCGCCCCTTGTCCTCTCGGCCAGCCCAAGGTGTGGGGCACGCCGAGTGGGGAGGTGGAGGTGGGGAGCCCCAGGGATTCCTGGACAGTCAGCCCCAGGAGGACTGCACAGCCTGTTCTGCACAGAAACTGACATCCACCCCTGCCCAGTTCTGTGCTCTGGCCCCCAGGAGCGGGGGGAGGGGGAATAAGGGACCCTAATATATTGATCATTTCTGCTCAACTCCTCCGGGGCTGGAGACCTTGGAGGGGCGATTAGAAACCGGGGGATCCTGACCTGCCCTCCACCCAGGCCTCCCGAGGCGAAGGCGGGAAGGCACGCATCCGCACCCCACCCGCCGACACACGCGCGCACACGCCCACCCAGTCCCCGGGCGCTAGCCCCGCGGCTCACCTCTGCGCTGGCACCGGGATGTGCGCCGACGGGGTCGGGAGCCCCGCCGCCGCCCCCGCCCACGCCCCCAGGGTCCCGAGGTCCGCGGCCCGGGGCTCCGGCTCCTGCTGCAGCGCGAGCTCCAAGCCCGCACAGCCGCCGCCCGCGGCAGGGCCCTGCGGATGGGGCAGGCTCAGAGGCGGCGGCGGCCTGGGGTCCCCCAGCCTCCCACCGGCTGCGTCCGGTGTGGACGGCGCGGCCCCGCCTCCGGCCCCGCCCCCGGCCCGGCGCGGCGGGAAGCGTCGCCCCGCCGGACCCACGGACACGCTCGGGCCCACGCGGCCGCGCCCCCGCCGCCCCGGGGGCCCACAGTTCGCACCGCCCCGACGCCATCTTTGCGGCCCCGGGAACTGGGTCGGCGCCCGCGGTACCTGCGGCGCCGTGGGCACCGTCACGGGCGCGGCGCGCGGGCCCGGGCCCTCCGCGCGCAGCCAGGGCGCCTCGGCCAGCAGCGCGCCGGGGTCCCGGCCGGCGGCGCGGGGCGGGGGACGCTCGGCCTCCATGGCCGGCCGGCCGGGCGCCGAGGCTGCAGCGGCGAGGGCGCACTCTCAGGACGCAGCCCCGGGCCGGGCCGGGCTGGCCGGGCCGCCGACCCCCGCCCTGGATCCGGCCGCCGCCCGCGCCGCGCCGCTCCGAGGCTGCCCGCGGGCCCCGCCCCTGCGCCCGCCCCGCCCGGCGCGCGCCCCATTGGCCCGCGCCCGGTATCAACATTCCGCGGTGGACCGCGGCCCGGGGCCCCGCCCCCGCCGGGCAGCTCCCGCGCCAGCCGGGGAGAGGGCCGGGCCAGCACCCGCGTCCCCGCCCGCCGCCCGGGAGAGCCGGCCTCGCACGGGCGCTCAGGCTACCGCCCGAGCCGGGGAGGGTGCGCGCTCCTTGGGCGGGCTTCCCGGGAGCAGGTTACTTTTTAACGCACGGCTGCCCACCACTCCAACCCCTTATGTAACACTGGGGCCGGGTGGCGGAGCCCTCCCGGGGAGTCCAGGGACCAAGTCCCACCCCGGGAGGCCCCCCTGCCGGCCGCTGCGCCGCCCCCTCTACCGACTCGGCCTGGAAACGCCAGCGCGAGCTCCGCTTTCCCCGCCCCTCCCTGCTCGGAGCCGGACCAGCGCGAGCACGGCCTCGGGCCACTGGGCCGGAGCGGGCTCTCCAGCCCGGAAGGGACATCTCTAATCCTTCCAGAGAACCCCGGCCCCGGCCCTCCCAGCTTTCAAGGGCAGGCTGTGGGGCGCGGCCGTGTTCATCCCTGCGATGCGATTTATTTAGATGTGGCCTTCTCCAGGCCGGGAGGCCAGGCTGGCAGAGCAGCTCGCACCTCAAGGGCCCCACAGCCCGTCAGCCCCGAGGTCTGGGGTTGGCGCTGTCCGCTGGGGAGGAGGAATGGGCCTCGCTATGGAGGACAGAGCGTGGGCACTTGAGTGCTCCGGGCAGGGAGGGGTTTCCAGCCCCTGCCTGGGCTGAGGCAGGTGGAAGCCAGGGGCTCCAGTGTCCAGCTTATGTCCACTGATGCTGACAACCAGAGCTGCGGGCTCTGGGCATTCGTGGGCCCCCATCTCCCGGATGCTCTCATACACGTTTTCCAGGGGGCCGCTGTCCACAGCCCGGCCCCTCAGCGGGAGGGCCTCATAGGCCGAGTCACTCCCCAGGGCTGGAATTGCTCCCCTGCCCTCGGGGTCCAGCATGGCTGTAGTGGGTCCTGGGTCCCTCCTTTTAGACTTGCAGACCCTGGAGTACAGGATGTCCACCTGGAGCAAGGAAGCGGACAGGGGAGGTGTCAGTACCATCCACTCTGCAGGGGACCTGCCCAGCCCCACCCACCGTGCCCATCCTGGTCCCCTTTACCTGAGCGGCTGGGGACTCCTTGGCCCTCCCCTGCTGTTCTTGGGGGCCCCGCTCTGTGCCCTTGAGCTTCTGGACACAGGCGTATTCAGCGACCACAGGGCTGGCTGCCAGGCCAACCCTGGGGAAGGTCGCCAGCCCCACGTTGGAGTAGGTGGCCATAGGGCCCATGGTGGGTGTGGCAGCAGGTGGGCCCCGGGGCAGCTCTCGGGGCGGCAAGGCAGAGGTGGCTGCCTGCAGCCTGGGGAGGGCCCTGGACATCTCTGGCCAGTGGGGGCGAAGGAGATCCATGCTAGCAGGCCGCTGGGCTGGGGGTGGGGTCAGGGCAGAGGTCACTCAGGAGCAGGGTTGCGGTTCGAGCAGCAAGCCCCACCCAGCCGCCCACACCCGACCCTGGGAGACTCTGAGCGGCTCTGCTCACCTCTGCAGCCCTGCAGGCCGGGGCGCAGCTCGTGCAGTCTGGTGTCGGACTTGCTGAGGGAGCGGAGCTGGGTCCGTCTCAGCAGTGCCTGGGGGGGCGGGCAGGGCATGCAGGTTGGTTCCCAGCTGGCCCCACCCTGGCCCTGGGACAGCCAGGCACTCACCGCTTCCGCCGGCATCACGCTGCCCTGCAGCCCAGCCCAGGGCTTCCGTGCCCGCTTCCTGCGGGCAAGAGCATTGTCAGGCCAGGGAGGCAGAGGTGAGGGCGGGGGTGACCGGCCTCGAGTCCGAGGCCCAGGGCGGAGGCGCTTGCAGAGATGGGTGCATGGACTTGCCTCCGGCCCCTCCCCAGCTGGGCAGTGGAGGGTGGGCCTTGGTCAGCCCTCGAGGAAACCCGGGACAGATGGACGTACCTGCCACAGGCTGTGCACAGCGCCCACAGCCAGAGGAGCAGGGCGCAGCACCCTAGGACCCAGAGGGCAGGAGGGGCCGAGGGCACCCGCAGCCCCATCCTGTGAAGCCAGGGGCCTGGGGGCAGAAGAGAGAGGGGCACTGGGGCAGGCTGAGGGCACCAGCCCCGGCCCCTCCCCCTGGGCTCTGACTCAGCACAGGAAACCCCACGCTCACAGTCCCTCCCTCCCAGAGGCGCCCACCTTCCCGCCTTTGGCCAGGGCTCCTGGGGAGGTGAGTGGAGGGTGCTCTGCCCAGCCCCCATCGGAGCCAGGGAGGGTGACCACAGCAATGGAGCACGGCCAGTGAGGAGGAGCAGGGCAGCTGGGTGCTAAGGCCAGCTGTGGTCACCAAACCCAAGATCTGGGGAAGCCCCAGGGCCTGCGCGCCCGATGCCAGACCTCACCGGAGGTCACCCCTGCCCAGGGGTGGCCCCCTTGTCTCAGGTGATGCCCCCACGCCACTCACTACAGAGCTCAGCACCCCAAGAAGCTGGAAAGGGGGCAGGAGGCAGGAGGGGGCTGCTGTGGGCACCGAATGCCCCATCCCACTTCTCCCTGGCTCTCCTACCCTGCCACAGGATCTTCCCCTTCCTGGGGACTTGGCAGAGCCTTTGGGAGGGAGGGACACCCACGACTGGCACAGTCCGGCAGCAGGGAGGCAGGAACTGGGGGGTGGTTTCTCGAGGCTGATGCCAGTCTGCCCAGACCCAGGGCATGGAATGTTCTCCCAAAGGGCCCAGCTGACTAACCTGACCCGGCAGGGCCTGGCCCTCCCAGACCCCAGCCCTCTGATGACCCAACCTCGGTGGGCACCGAGGGCTTAGGACCTGCCCAGGCTGGAGGCTGGGGCAGGCACTTACCACGGCCGTGGGCCAGGCTCCTCCTCAGCTCTGTCTGGGGCAGGCCAGGAAGGCCTTTGTGCGGCTGAGCTCCCACCTCACTTCCTGCCCCTGAGGCTCAGAGCACCTCCCCTGCTGCCTCCCACCCACCCGCCTCGGCCTCCCGACTGAGACTAGAAGAGACCGAGTCAGCGTGTGCTTCCAGCCAGCACTGTTCTGAGAGCCCCGCTACGACCCCTCCACACACGGGGAGGCGGCAGAGCAGGGAACTGGATGGTCAGTGGCCACCGAGTAATGGCTCAGAATCCCCAAAGCTGTGGGGGCAGCTGGGGCCACCTGCCTAAGTGCTGTCAGCGCCCGTCAAGGGCCACAGTCGTCCCCACGTCTCACCCACCAGAGCATCGCCACGCTCCACCCGTGTGTGGGTGTCAGCCAACCTGGCAGGCCCCCCAGCTCCGACCCACCTTGGTCAGAGAAGGAACAATGCTGGCCCTCCTAGACCCTCCGACCCTGGGCAGGGGTGGCAGCCTCACCCAGGCCCTTCCAGCCTAGCCTGCCTGTCACCACCTGCGCAGCCCCTTCTCTTCCCCGAGACGCCGCAGCCAGCCGAGCCTCCATGGAATGACACTGCGGCGAAATCGCTTTAATGTCCTGGATAAGGAGATGCCCAGACACTGGCAGGTAGGCTTGGTGGACAAGTGTCCAGAACATGACCCTGCAGCCCTGTCTCCACTCAGCAGCGTCCACAAGTCCCAGGCCAGCAAGGCTGGCAGAGAGGGCGCGCCTGGGAGTGGGCCGGCCCCTCTTCAGAGGCGTGAGGTATTGGGGTGACAGGTCTTCCTGAGGGTGGCCCACACTGGGGTCCCGGGCTCTGTCCATGGTGCTCGTGGGGCTCTAGAACTCAGTCATCTTCTTGTGGGTGTCGGCCTTCCTCTGCTCCCGCTGCAGGCCGGCCTCCTGAGCCCGGAGCTGCCCCAGCTGCCGCTGGGCGCCCGCCAGCTTCTCCTCCAGCTGGGCTGCCGCCGTGCTGTGCCTGGGGAGGGGCGGCCAGTCAGCACGGGCTCCTGCACCGCTCCCCAGGCCACTATGCCCACTGCTGGACACTTGGGGCCAGTGACCACCCGCACATGTCTGGCAGGCAGATACAGCCACCCCGGGCCCACCCTCTGCCCCGAGTCGGCCCCGCATGTACCGGCCGGTGTTTCGGGCAAGGGCCTCCTGGATGCCCCGGATGTCCCGCTGGGTCTGCTCAATCTTCTCCTCGGTCTGGAAGAGCCGCAGGCTCAGGGCCCGCTTGGCACTCTTGCTGGCGTGATACGTGTCCTTGCTCTTCCTCCCTGGGGTGGTCTCCCCAGCCTCCAGGGCTGAAGCCTGGCCTCGCAGCTTTTCATTTAGGAAGTCAAACACATTCCGGGGTGGCGGGCGGCCCCCAGGCCTACCTCCCCTCCCCCGGCACCTGGGGGCCCTGCTGGCGCCTGCCTTGCCGCCCTCGGTCCGCTTCTGCAGGATCTCCGCACAGCGGTCCAGCGACTTTCCTCGAGGCAGCACCACGGCGTGGATGGGCTCCACCCGGCCCTCCGCATGCCGGCCCAGGCCTGGGGGACACACGGGGCTGGCACCACAGCTGCCGCGGCAGCACCCCCACCTAGGGCAGCACGCACTCACCCTTGCCAAACTCGTAGCCCATCTTGGCGAGGAGTCTGGAGCCGATGCCCCGCGTGTGCACCTCCCAGCCCGCGAAGGCGGAGCTGCAGGTCCCAGGGTCCGCAGGGCCCGATTCCACCACTGCAGGAGACAGAGCAGCGGCTCGGCCAGGTCAGAGATCTGCACGGTGCCCTGGGCTCTGGCCAGTGTTAGCCTGAGAGCTCAGCTACTATGCAGGGCCCTAATGCCCACACCTAGGGCTCCCCGACAGTCACCCAGGCCTGCTGTGGGCAGGTGACAATGGACAGTGGCCTGCTGCAGCCCACACCCCTCAGGGCGGCACCTGGTTGCACTGGGGGCCTCCACAGGCCCTCCCCTGCCCTCATGGAGAGTGGCCAACCCCACCTCAATGGCTCACTCCTCTCCTCGATCACGTGGACGTGGGGCTTCAGCAACCCCCACTCCCATCACAGACACCTGGGGACACCTCCCAGGCTTGGTTCTAACCTCTCTGAGGGCTGCACACTGCCCCAGCTCCTACTCCTGCATGTTCAGCCTGGCTGCCTGCCAGGGCCACCAGACACAAGGCCCTAAGTCTGGGGAGCCACCCGGCGGAGCTGGTCCTTCCTGCACTCTACGCCCACCAACCGGTCACTCCTTGAGACTTCCTCGGCAGCCCCAGCATCAGCGGCCCCTCCCCTCCCACGGCCACGGCCTCGCATCAGCGAGACTGCACTTGTTGACTCCTTGAAGACCAAGACTGGCCTCTGCATCTCAGGCCTCTGGATCTGCTCCAGGCCCTTCGCGTGCTCTTATCTCCCCCGCGTCCTGGGGCTCGACGGCCCTCGGCTCTGCCTACCCCCACCCCCGAGCACAGGGGGCCTCGCAGCAGCCACTCACTCCCCAGATGTCTCAGGGTGACCACCCCCACCTTCCTGGCCTCTGGGTACCCCGAGCTGCTGCCACACCTCGGGCGTAGCTGGAGTCATCCACGCCACCGCTGTCGGAGTCAGAGGACTCTGCGGCCTCCGTGCGCAGTGGCGGCAGGATGCTGTCCCCCTCCACCACAGCCTCCCTCAGCAGCAGCGAGTCGAACTTGACTGTGTAGTAGCCACTGTCCACATCTGGGGGCAGAACAAGCCGCAGGTCAGCCCCAGCCGGGAGCCTCGCTGCAAGTCGGGAGCAAGACGCTCATCTTGGGCCCAGAGCTGCAGTCCTGACGCCCAACCTGAAGGAGGCAGGCAGTGGCCACGTGATAACCACAAGCATGAGGCACGGGAGGTTTCCAGGAAGGGCCCTCTTAGAGCCCTGCGGCTCCAAGACAGCGCCAGCCTCACCAGTGATGCGCGCAGAGTGCCAGAGGCCGTCCTGGTGCTTGGCCAGACACGCAGAGCCGGCCTGCAGGGAGCTCAGGTCCGGGTCCTGGAAGGGGCGCAGCTCGTCCAGAGAGACCACCTGCCCGTGGGAGAACCTGCGGAGAGGGCAGAACGGTCAGTGGCTGAGACATGGCCCAGCAGGGGCAGGTGAGCCCAGGAACACTGAGATCATCCACCCGGACTGCCCTGAAGGGGGAGAGAGACAGGGAGCCAGACAGGCACACTCAGGCATACACACGCACGCACACACATGCACTCACACATACACATGCACTCACATATGCACACGCACTCATGCGTATACACGTGCATGCACACACACAAGTATACAGTGCACACACACATAAGCATGCACTCACACACATACTCTCTCACATACATGTATGTGCATACATGTTCACACACAAATACACAGTCATACACATACACTGACACACTGTCACACACATACACATGCACACATGGCCATACATACAGTAACATGCACACACTAAACACACACATGCACATACACACTCTTGCGCGCTTGCATATACACATACAGTTGTCCTTTGGCATCCCTGGGGGACGGTTCCAGGACCACCCTTAGATACCAAAGTCCCTGGATGCTCAGGTCCCTTATGTAAGATGGTGCAGTGTTTGCACAGAACATCCTCCCGTGTACTCTGCATCATCTCTAGGTTACGTGTAACACCGCACACAAAGTAGATGCTATGCGAACATGGTGACATTGTATTTAGGGAATAACGACAGGAAAAAGTTGGTTAGTACAGAAGGAACCGTCCTTTTTTTCCCAAATAGTTTCGATCCACGGTTGGCTGAATGCATGAATGTGGAACTCATGGATGCCAAGGGCCAACTGTATACATGACACACATATACACACATGCGAACACGCTTGCATTTTCTCTCTCAGGATGGACTTGGCCACTCCCAGCAGCGTACTGGGCATGAGGACCGAGGTGGCAGCAGCCCTGTGGTGGCGGCTGCCAGGGCCCCAGCAGACGGCAGGCAGGCAGGTGGCTGGGTGCGTGGGCATGCGCCCACACAACGGGTCCTCCCAGTTGTAAAAGTGGTGCCTCGACTCTGAGAGACCAGTGAGCGAGTAAAATTAAAAACAAAACTGAGACAGAGAGAGGAGGCAGAGGAAACGTGGGGAAGATGTAGGACTGCCACCTTGAACTTTGCCAAATAAAGACATGAACAGCTTGCCACCCGCTACCACTGCTGTGCTGTCACTTCAAGTAGGAGACCGTCCTGACCCTGCAAGAGCAATCGAGAACTGGCATTTGCCGTGAGACACAGGCTGTCTTCCCAGGTGGAAACCAGCGAGTGGAAACGAGACAGACCCCGCAGGAAAGTGTTTCGTGTCTCCCACGGGGAGACTGAGACGCCCCGACGCCTCCCCAGCCCAGGATTCCGGGCAGTTCCTTCCCACACAGGGCACTGCCAATGACCAGTGGCTGCAGCAGCGACAGGCCGCGCCTCAACCGCACTGCGGTGGACACAGGCTACAAGGCCCGTTCACCGAGGAGCCAAGGAACATGCTCAAAGGGGAGGGCTAAACCCAGAGGTGAATTTGACTAAAGATCCACCTTCAACACACACCACATCCGTTAATCAAACCTTTCTGGAGGAATATTCCACAGTATCAGAAGCCTTAAAATGCGGTATACTCTTTAACCCAGCAAGTGCCTCTAAGAAATGATCTTTTTAAAGTAATAATGTTTGCAAAGATTTGGCCACAAGGATGTTAATCAAATATGAAAAACCTGGAAACACCGACATTTCCAGCCTTGGAGAGTAGTTAAGGACACATCCACGAGACGACTCTGGAACAGAGAACGGGTGCACCGCACACAGGGCAGCCTCGCACAGCAGAGGCGCGCCACGCAGCTGGGAAAATGTGGCCTATGGATTCCACGAAAGAGAAATTAAAACCTGGATTTCACATATGGAAGCCCCACTCCATCACCCACCTCACAACATCCATGGAAATACATTCCAGAATGGGTAAAGACTTAAACCTGAAAACAGCATTTAGAACTAAAGTGGGTTCTAAGTTTCAGCTGTGGCCAAGTAAAGGTTGTTGAATCCTCCCCACAGAAAAACAATGTAAAACTTGACAAAATTGTCAAAACTCACCCATTCAGAGTTCTGGAAATTGAGCAAAGATAACACACTGAGAAGAGATTATTCTGGAAAAACCGCTTGGCTTTAGGTCAGAACAGTGGGAAGTCTTCAGCCTCTGCACCTGCGGCTGCGGCTGCCACCTGCTCCCACTCCTGGGTCAGCGCACCTGAGGTTTGCTCGTGTGGGGCCAGCTGCAGAAACAGCAGCAGCAGAGGGTGGATGAGGGACAGCGGGGACAGCCAGGGCCTTGCAGCTCAGTGATTAACTTGATGAAAAACCAACCAGGACACTAACTCTGATCATCTGGGGTTGTGGCCTCAGTTGGGGAGAGCACTGGGCTGGCCAGATATTTACCAGGGAGACCGAACATGACAGAGCCGTGGAGGAACTCGGCTCTCTGCGTAAACTATTGCATGTGTCTGTGGCTCCAAGAGAGGCCGTGGGAGAGTGAAAGCAGAGAAAGCTGGGGACTGCTGACCTTGTGATCTGCTCCCTGACACACACAGCTTGAGCGGCTGTGCAGGGAAGCCTTTGGTCTAGAAGTATTTGAGCATGACCTCTGCTTACATCACTGGCTGACCAGGACGCGGCACAGACACAGAAGCAATACCTAGGAAGCCAGGCTAAAAGACAAACATGAATTAAAAAATCTGAGCAGAGATATCAGAGCCTGCACACTATGTAGAGGGAGATAGGTTTTGCAGTTTAGTCCAAAAAACTTAATTAAAACAACACAAAACTCAAGAAAACAACTCAGAATCCAGATATATAATAATCTGACATATCCAGTTTTCAACAAATTATAATGAGACAAGCAAACAGGAATGAGTGATCCATATTTAGGGAAAAAGCAATTGATAGGCTCTGACTCTGAATGGGCTCAGATGTTAAATTTAGCAAAGACCTCGAAGCGGCTATTGTATGTCCGAAGAATTAAATGAAAACATGACGACAATTACTCAAGAAATAGAGAATCTTAAAAACGTGGATATTACATAAAAGGAATCAGATGGAAATTCCAGAGCTGAAAGCATAATCACTGACAGGGAAAATTCATTAGACGTGGGGAGGGACAGATGAGCAGGTGCTGCAGAGGATTCGGGGCAGTGAGACCACCCCGTGTGACACCGCATCAGCAGATCCTCGTCATCACACATTTGCCAAAACCCACAGAACACACACCGCCGAGAGTGGCCCGATGTCGACCACAGAGCTGGGTGCCAGTGCGCGTGGACGGTAACAAGCGTATTACAATGGCGCTAGGTGGTAACACGATGGGGAGGGCTGTCCGTGGGTCAGGGCCAGGGGTACATGGGAAATCTCCGTACCATCCCCCGATATTGCTGTGAAACTAAAGCTCCCCTAAAAAAATGAAGCCTATTTTTTAAACAAATCCACTAGATGAACTCAACAGTAGATTTGAGATGGCAGAAGAAAAAAGTCAGTAGAAATTTCCCAATCTGAAGAATAAAGAGAAAAAAAGATTGAAAATAATGAACAGAACTCCAGAAACCCGCATGCCAGTACCGACCCTCAGCAAATGAGCAACAGGAGTCCCAAAGGGAGATGAGAGAGGAAGGAAAAGTTATTTGATAAAATAATGGATGAAAATCCCCCAAGTTGATAAAACAAAATAAAACATTAATCTATGGATCCAAGAAGGTTACTCAAATCCAAACAGCATAAATGCAAAGAGATCTGCACCTGGACGTATCCCAAACTACTAAAGGCCAAAGACGGACAAAATCTTGAAAGCAGCAAGAGAAAAAAGTTTTTTCAACGTACAAGAAAACAACAGTTTGACTGACAGATGACATCTCATCAGAAACAATGGAGCCAGAAGACAGCACGATGACATTTTAAAATGCACACTGTAATTGTGAGGCTGAGGAAAGAGCTACTTAAGGGAAAGAGCAACCGCTAAGACGATAACACAAAAAAGTACAGCTAAAAAACATTAGCAACAGAGATTGATGTCACTAGAAGTGGAGTAGGCAGCTCCAAGAAGCCATCTCTCCACTAAAGCTACAATTAAGCTGTCAAAAACTGTCACAATCAGGCCTGGTATAGTGGCTCATGCCTGTAATCCCAGCACTCTGGGAGGCCAAGGCGGGAGGATTGCTTGAGGTCTGGAGTTCGAGACCAGCTTGAGCAAGAGTGAGATCCTGTCTCTACTAAAAACAGAAAGAAATTAGCCGGACAGCTAAAAATATATAGAAAAACTTAGCCGGGCATGGTGGCGCATGCCTGTAGTCCCAGCTACTCAGGAGGCTGAGGCAGAAGGATCCTTGAGCCCAGGAGTTTGAGGTTGCTGTGAGCTAGGCTAACGCCATGGCACTCTAGCCTGGGCAACATAGTGAGACTCTGTCTCAAAAAAAAAAAAAAAAAAAAAAAGCTTTTAAGTCAAATGTAAATATACTAAAGAAACTAAAGGAAACCATGGATAATGAACTAGAAAAACAGAAGAACAATGTCTAACCAAATAGAGAATATTAATAAAGTGAAATTATCAAAAAGAACCAAATAGAAATTCTGGAACTAAAAGGTGTAATGACTTCAGTGACAATTTCACCAGAGGGTTCAACAGCAGATTTGAATAGGCAGAAGAAAGAAACAGTGAACCCGAGATAGGTCAACTAAACTCATCCAATGAGGAGCAGAAACAAAACAGAACAACGAGAAATGGACAGAGACCAGGGGACCTGCAGCTCATCACCAAGCACGTCTGTCAGCGTGGGTTCCAGAAGTAGAGGAGAAAGAGGAAGGAGCGGAAATAGTATTTGAAGACGCAAAGAATAATGGCTGAAACTTTCCAAATTTGCTGAAAGACATGAATCTACATGTCCAATAAGTCCCGTGAACTCCCGGCTAGTTTATAGATTCAAAGAGATCCAGACTGAGACATATTATAATCAAACTGTTAAACCCAAAGACGGAGAATCTTCAAAGCAGCAAGACAGAAGTGACTAGTTTTGTACAAACAATCCTCAACAAGATTAATGGCCAATTTCTTATCAGAAATTATTGAAGCCAGAAGGTAGTGGGGTAATATATTAAAAGTCCTGAGAGAAAGAACTGCCCACCAACAGTTCCATATCCGGTAAACTATCCTGCAAAAATGATCGAGATCCCAGCCATGTGGGAGGCTGAGGCAGGAGGATTGCTTGAGTCCAGGAGTTTGAGGTTTTGAGTCTGTAGCACACACCTGTGAATAGCCATTGCACTCCCGCCTGGGCAACAGAGTGAGACTCTGTCTCCAAAAGATAGAGACATTAAGACATCCCCATATAAACAAAAGCCGAGGGAGTTCATAGCTAGCAGACCTGCCCTACAAGAAATACTAAAGGGAAGTCCTTCGGGCTGAAAGTACGCTTGACAGTAACTCAAGCCATATGAACACAAATAAAGGTAACTGCATAGGTAAATATAAAAGCCAGTATTATTACATTTTCAGTTTGTAACTCATCTTTTTTGCTACATGATATAAAAGACAAATGCATAAAGCAGTAATCATAATCAGTATTTCTGGACACACAAAGTTTTAATTTTTAACAGTAATAATATAAGGGGGCAGGGCGGTATAGGAGCAGAGTTTCTTGACACTACTGAAGCTAAGTTGTGCTGATTCAAACCCGAATGCTACAAAATTAAGATGCTGATCATATTCCCAAAATAATCATTAATAACAAAAAATAGGCAGAAAATGAAAAGAGAATCAAAATAAAAGACTAGAAAAGGTAAACACTAAAGAAGGCAATAATGGAGAATATGAGAAAAAGACATAAAACATAAAGAAAACAAGTAGTAAATATGGCAGAAGTCCTGCTTATCAGCAATTACTTTAAATGTAAACGGATAAAATTCTTTAATTAAAAGGCAGAGATTGGAAGAATTGATTAAAAATAGTATCCAACTCTATGCTATCTGTAAGAGACTCATTTTGGATCCAAAGACAGTAGGTCGAAAGTGAAAGGAGGCCGGATGTGGTGGCTCCCACCTGTAACCCCAGCACTCTGGGAGGCTGAGGCAGGAGGATTGCTTGAGCTCAGGAGTTCAAGGTTCCAGTGAGCTATGATGGCACCACTGCTCTCCAGCCTGGGCAACAGAGTGAGACCCTTTCTCCAAAATAAATAGATAATAGATAAAATAAAATAAAATAAAATGTATTGAAGTCGCTGGGTGAAATGTTTTATAGATGTCTGTTGGATCTAGTTAGTCCATAGGGCTGTTCAAATCCTCTATTTCCTCACTGATCTTTTTATTTGTTGGTTTGGTTAAATTTGTAACTATTTTATTCTTTTTGGTGCTATTGTAAGTGGAATTGTTTTTCTTACTTACATTTTAAGATTGCTCCTTGTTATAGTATAGAAATACCACTGATTTTTATATGTTGATCTTGTATCTTTTGCAGAATTTCTGCATTAGCTCTGATAGGATTTTTGCGGATTATTTTTGGATTTTCTAGATGTGTGATCATGTCATCTGTGAACAGAAATAATTTCAGTTATAACTGACAATATTGTTGAAAGCCAAGACAGGCTGAAAGCCAGGCCTCTTGCACTAAAACAGCCGAGTTACAAACGCAAAGGAAAGGCTTTTGAAAGAAATTAGAAGTGCACTCCAGGGAACGCACGGATGATAACAAAGCAGGACAGCCTGTTACTGACACGGAGAACGTCTGAGTGGTCTGGACAGAAGATCAAACCCGCACATCGTGCCCTCGAGCCAACGCCTGATGCAGAGCGCGGCTCTGCCTCTCCTCCATTCTGTGAAGGCTGAGGGAGGTGAGGAAGCCGCAGGAGGAAGTCTGAGGCCAGTTGGTTCATGAGGTTTAAGGAAAGAAGCTGTTTCTGTAACATAAAAGCGCGAGGGGAAGCAGTAGGTGCTGGTGGAGAAGCTGACGCAGGTTACCCTGAAGATCTGGCTGGGTCCTTGATGAAGGTGGCCACACTGACAACAGGTTCTCAGTGCAGACGGAACAGCCCTCTGCTGGAAGATGCCACCTAGGACTTTCGCAGCTAGAGAGAAGTCAATGACCAGTGTCAAACCTTCAAAAGACAGGCTGACTCCCTGTTAGGGGTAATGCAGCTGTGAAGTTAAATTGAAGCGACGCCCATTCGCCATTCTGAAAATCCCAGGGCCCTTAAGAATTACGCTAAATCTACTCTGCCTGTGCTCTAGAAATGGAAAAACAGAGCCTGGATGACAGCACATCTATTTACAGCACAGTGTACTGATATTCAATATTTTAAGACCACTGTTGAGGCCTACTGCTCAGGGAAAAAACAAGATTCCTTTCAAAATATCCCTGGTCATTGACGTGCACCTGGTCACCCGACAGCTCTGACGGAGGCGTTTGAGGAGATGAATGTTGTCTTCACGCGGCTGAGACAACATCCACCCTGCAGCCCACAGGTCGATGGGCAATTCCAGCTTTCAAGCCTTATTGTTTAAGAAACACCTTTTGTAAGGCTACAGCTGCCACTGGAGGGATCCTCTGGCGGAGCTGGCAAAGCAAACCGACACTTCTGGAAAGGACCCACCATTTTAGGGGCCATTAAGAACATCCGTGATTCACATATATACATATAACGTATCACACGGCAGGGGGTTGGCAGTGTCCTGTCATGGACGACAGTGAGGGTTCCAAGACTTCAGTGGACAAAGTAGCTGGGACGGGGCAGAAACAGTACAAGAACTAGACTTAGAGATGGAACCTGAGGACGCGGCTGGGATGCTGCGCTCCCGTAAGAAACTTTCCCAGCTGGGCAGTGGCGCTTCAGGGGCAAGCAAAGCAAGCAGCTCCTTGAGATGCAATTGAGTCCCGGTGAAGATGCTGTGAACACTGCTGAAATGACCACAGAGGATTGTGAACGTCACATGACTCAGTTGATAAAGCTGCAGCAGGATTTGAGAGGCCTGACTCTAATTTTGAAAGAAGTTCTACTGTGGATAAAATGCTATCAAACAGCTTCACATGATACAGAGAAATCTTTTTTTTTTTTTTTTTTGAGACAGGGTCCCAGGCCCCACTATAGCTCACAGCAGCCTCAAATCCTGGGCTCAAGCGACCCTCCTGCCTCAGCCTCCTGAGTAGCTGGGACTGCAGGTGCCATCACACCTGGCTAATTTTTTAATTTTTTGTAGAGATGGGGTCTCGCTATGTTGCTCAGGCTAGAAATCTTTTTTTATTCTTTAGCAGATGGGATACCCCAATTACCCTGATTTGATTAATATGCATTGTATGCCTGTACTGAAACATCACCATGTACCTTATAAATATATACAAATATTATGTACCCATAATGATTAAAAATAAAAAATCAAAGAAAAAGAAAAAGAACAAGATGGGGTCTTGCTACGTTGCCTGGGCTGGAGTGCAGTGGCCACTCACAAACAAGATCACAGTGCACTGCAGCCTCGAATCCCTGGGCTCAAGTGATCCTCCCACCTCAGCCTCCCAGGAAGCTGGGACTACAGGCGTGTGCCACTGTGCCTGGCTCCAACAGAGAAATCTTTCATAAAAAGAAGAGTCAGTCGATATGGCAAACTTCACTGTTGTCTTAAGAAATTGTCACAACCACCCCAACCATTAGCAACCACCATGCTGACCAGGCATCAACATGGAGACAAGACCCTCTGCCAGCAAGGAGCTCACGACTCGCAGGAGGCTCAGATGATTGTATTTTTTAGCAATAGGGATTTTTTTTTTTTTTGAGACAGAGTCTCACTCTCTTGCCTGGGGCGAGTGCCGTGGCGTCAGCCTAGCTCACAGCAACCTCAAACTCCTGGGCTTAAGCGATCCTCCTGTCTCAGCCTCCCGAGTAGCTGGGACTATAGGCATGTGCCACCATGCCCGGCTAATTTTTTCTATATATATTTTTAGCCGTCCAATTAATTTCTTTCTATTTTTGGTAGAGACGGGGTCTCACTCTTGCTCAGGCTGGTCTCGAACTCCTGAGCTCGAACAATCCGCCCGCCTTGGCCTCCCAGAGTGCTAGGATTACTGGCGTGAGCCACCGTGCCCGGCCGCAATAGGGATTTTTTAATGAAGGTATTTACAATTTTTAGACATGATGCTACTGCACACTGAAGAGACTACAGTGCAAACGTAACTTTTATTTAATTAAATTAATTAATTAATTATTTTTTTGAGACAGTCTCACTCTGTTGCCCGGGCTAGAGTGCCGTGGCATCAGCCTACCTCACAGCAACCTCAAACTCCTGGGCTCAAGCGATCTTCCTGCCTCAGCCTCCCGAGTAGCTGGGATTAGACGCATGCACCACCATGCCCAGCTAATTTTTTCTATTTTTAGTTGTTTTGGCCAATTTCTTTGTATTTTTAGTAGAGACGGGGTCTTGCTCTTGCTCAGGCTGGTCTTGAACTCCTGAGCTCAAACACTCCGCCCGCCTCGGCCTCCCAGAGTGCCAGGATTACAGGCGTGAGCCACCATGCCTGGCCCAAATGTAACTTTTATATGCACTGGGAAAGCAAAAAGTTCGTGGGACTCACTTTATTGCAGTGGTGTGGAACCAAACCCACCACAGCTCCAAGGTATGGCCACACAGATGTAATCCAGAAGAGGTTAATTAAAACCTCTACAGTCATTAATTTGCATTGGAAATATCAGTGTGAATTACAAGGCATTTTATCTTTGAAAACATAGGTCTATGGTTTGCATGTATATACACACATACACGTATGTACATACGTGCTCCCACATATGCATCTGTCCACTTCTGTTTCCTAGCTCTGTCCACTGAATGACCTAGAAACAATGCCCGACCCAGTAACAATGAGCAACCAGTGGCTGCATTGTGGGTCTTGAAATATCATCTCCTATAAAAGAAACCAGGGCCGAGGTGGGAGGATCCCTTGAGGCCAGGAGTTCAAGACCAGCCTGAGAAAGAGTGAGACCCCATCTCTACAAAAATGGAAAAATTTGCCAGGTGTGGCGGCGCACGCCTGTAGTCCCAGCTACTCGGGAGGCTGAGGCAGGAGGATCACTTGAGCCCAGGAGTTGGAGGTTGCTGTGAGCTAGGCTGACGCCACAGCACTCTAGTCCAGGCAACAGAGTGAGACTCTGTCTCAAAAAACAAACAAACAAATAAATAAAAACACACTTAGAACGAGGGATGGTTACACTGTACTATTGGCTAAAACAGAAAATTATCTATCAGAAGTTTCTGTAAATACTCCTGAAGAGAAAGTGAAAAGGAGCAAAAATAAATCTATGGGTTTGAGGGAAAAAAGACACCATGGCAACAACTGTGGATATTTGAAAATGAACAAGCTATTACCATTAAATTTGTTACGTATAATGATACGGAAGTTATTTACTTATTTTTTTTTCCGCACTCAGCTCGTGGCCCCACTGATGAGCTTCCCTCCGCCCTATCGGAAATTATTTTTTAATAACATCCTTATCAGGTTAGAGATGCATCTTGAGGTATTCATATGTAGGAAAAAACCAGTAATTTCTGGAATTTGCTTTAAAATAGTCCAGGAAAATAAAAAACTAGCGCAGGGAGAACAGATGAAACAAGATTGATAAAATGTTGATAAATGTTGAAGCTGGATGATAGACCACAGGCAGTGATTACACTACACTCCCTAATTTTGCATGTTTGATAATTTTCATACGAAAAGTAAATTCTTAAAGTTGCATTCTGGAGAATAAAATTGACAACAGGTTGGGGGCCTGTTCTCTTTAAGGTTTCTTGATTTAGCAAAGAAATACCAAGTAGACACCTGAACAAGGACACTGCTGTAAAACCCGCCCAACAACCCATGAAGACAAAACTGCAAAGCACACAGAGGGCCCCGCACGTCCCTGCCCGTGGGCATCTGGCAACCGACGCTTTACCTGCAGTTCTCCTTGAAGCGGCACTTCCCCTCCAGGAAGAACGGGCAGGGCTTCAGGGACTTGTGCGTGGGGTAGAGGTACAGCACCCGGACTCCCGCCGAGCCGTCCGCCGCCGCCTCGGCGCCCACGACCATGGCGCTGTGGTACTCCAGAGTGCCCCACGAGCTGTAGTAGGGGGCGTTCACCTTCGTCCCGCTCAACTCTTCCTCGTCATCGCCACTGTCCTCTCTCTCTTCCTCCTCCTGCCCCCCTTTGGAAGGCTCTGGCCCTGCTTCTCCTTTAGGAACAGTCTCTGATTCTGCTGCAGGGGCTGCTGGTCCCTCCACTGCCTCAGCAATGGCTTTCTGGAAAGCCAAGTACTCGGCATCTTCCTGGGCTGGGTGGTCTTCATCCAAGGCGGCCAGCAGCTTGCTCTTCCGCACAGACACCAGGCTGGCCTCAGTGAGCTCGATCAGCTCCTTCAGGTCCCCTTGCAGCTGGCGCAGGTCGGCCTGCTCCGAGGGATCCAGGCCGGCGCCCAGGGCCAGCTCCACCTGCTGCAGCTGTGCACGATAGGTCTGGAGCGCCGTCTCCACGCTCTCCTCGTCCATCCTGGGGCAGGGATGCTGGTTTCCCCGGGAAGGCAGCGGCGGGTCCCCGGGGCCTGGCAGAGGAGCTGTGCGACCAGAGCTGCAAGGAAGAGAAGCCAAGTGAGCCCCGGACCTGCCGCCGTACTCGAGCGGAGGCTCTCACCGGGTCCTCGCAACAGCCTGCGGGAACGAGCTCAGCTACGCGTCCCTTTGGACGAGGAGAACACAGGTTCAGAGGAAGCCGCTCCCAGCGGGAAGGCCAGACCTGGGCCCTGTGCGCGCGGGTCCGCTCCCCGTCGCCTCGAGCGCCCGCTCCAGAGCCCCGCCCCGGGCGACCCCGCCCGCGCCCGCCCCCCCGGGCGGCCCTCGCCTCCCTCAGCCTAGCCCACCCGCCGAGGCGGACGCCGCCCAGGCCCGGACCCCGTCCCCGCCCAGACCCGGCCTCACCCCGCCCAGGCCCGGGCCCCGTCCCCGCACACCGCGGCCCGCTTGTCCCGGGCCGGGATCCGCCTCCCAGCGGCTCCCCGGCCGCCGCCATAGAGAGCCCGCCGGCCTCACCGGCTAGAGCGGCCCGGCGCCCCCTCGCAGCCGGCTAGCACTTCCTCCTGAGCCGCCGCCGGAAGTGCCCGGCGCGGGTGCCGCTGGGACGCGGCGCGCAGGGGCCGCCGGGACGCGCCTCCTCCTTTGCCCTGGCGGCCGGGCCGCGTCCCGTCAGGCGCCGCGCGGGGTCAGCTGGGGTGTAGCGCGGCGGCTCCAGCGGCTCCGGGGCCGCGGCGGGCGCAGGTAGGCCGGGGGCTGTGCGGCGGGAACGGGCCCGAGCGGCGGCCGGGACCAGGAGAGGCGCGCCGGTCGCGGCGTGGGCGGTCGGAGTTGGGCCGCGGGTCCAGGATCCTGCCGCGGGAGTCTTTCCCCGCCGCCAGCCCGGCCTGGGGCCGCCCCTCGTGCCACTGCCCTTTGCAGGGGAGGGGTGGCGGGGGTTTGCCGAGGCGCGCGCCGGCTGCTTGCCGCTCCGAGCGCCGGATGGTGCTGCTGGCCAGCGCGCGGCGGCGAGCGCGCTTTGCTTCCGCGCGTGCGGACGGTGGAAGAGAAGCCTCTGGAGGGCGGGGCCGGGTGGGCCTGTGAGCTCGCTGCAGACGCCCGGCGGGGTAGTTCCCGCTGGAGAGGGACCGGAACCGGTTTATATTCCGAAAGATCACAGTCATTGCTTTGAGCGGAATGACTTGGACCGGCCAGTGTGGGAGAACTTATGGAGGCAGAGCTGAGAATTCTCACAGTGAGGGGGCGGAAGGGGACAAGGGGTCAGGACTGGCCCCCGGGCTCTAGTTCTGGGCGGACAGCAGGACGGACTGACAGGGGAAGCCAGTGGGAGGTGGGCTGCTCGTTGGACTGCACCGTGACATCTCTTGGGGGTGCCCAGGGCAAGATGTACACGCTGCTGTCGGGCTTGTACAAGTACATGTTCCAGAAGGACGAGTACTGCATCCTGATCCTCGGCCTGGACAATGCGGGGAAGACGGTAGGTGCCTAGGCCCCTCCCCTGCCCGCCGGTGACCTTTGGGTTTTACACCGTCGGCTGCATGTTCACTGCCCAGACAGAACCCAGACTCCTCCTGAAACCACAGTGGAGCAAAACATTGCTTTGTTTTGCTTCTGTTTTTGTTTTTCAAGGAATAGGCCTAGGAAAGGATATTTGGGAAGCAGACTTGGAGAACTACCCTAGTCCCTGCCTTATGTGTATTTCTCCCTCTCTCCTCAGACCTTCCTGGAACAGTCGAAAACCCGGTTTAACAAGAACTACAAGGGAATGAGTCTGTCCAAAATCACAACCACCGTGGGTCTAAACAGTAAGGGGGTGCTTTAGAGCTGTGGCTTTGGGGCCCTGAGGATGCTGTGATGTCCACAGCCCAGCTGACCAGTGGCCAGAGCTCTGTCTCTTGAGCCTCTGCCCGAGCCTCCTTCGAGCAGCACCAGAGTGGTTGGCTCCATCCCCTGGGACAGCAGGGACCTGGCGTGCGAAGGACTAAAATCACGAGCCTTGCCTGTTCTCTTTCAGTCGGCACTGTGGACGTGGGAAAGGCTCGCCTCATGTTCTGGGACTTAGGGGGACAGGAGGAGCTGCAGTCTTTGTGGGACAAGGTAAGCCAGACACCTGGTACCCTCCCTGGGGGGTACTGCCTACATCCCCCACCCCCACTGGTGCCATTTCTCTCCAGGTGGTGCTCCCCCCCGCCCCAGCCTCTTCTTCCTCAGCAGCTTCCATTACCCACTTTGTTCCTGAGGTTTTTCTCCTCAATCCTGTCCCAGGTTCCTGAAACACTCCCTGTTTTGTCCCTGTCAAACCTACAGCCGGAGTTGCCCTGACAGCAGCAGCAGGGAGTTTCATCTAATGGAGTCCCCCAACCCATCCCAAGATGGAGCCAGTTGGGATTCCAGGGAAAGGAGCGTTAAACACCAGGGTGATTAGGTCAAAGCGTTTATCAAGGGAGCTGACTTACAGAGTGCTGCAGCGCCTGCTCAGGCGGGCAGTGAGAGAAGGGGGTGTTGTACTAGGTGTGTCTGCAGCGACGGGCTCAGAGAGTGGAGTTTATAGGAGGGTTTAAGGAATTTAGTTCGGGGCCAGGGCTAGTTTCTTTCAGTGTTTTGGGTGACAAGCTAAACGCTTTTATAAGTGCCTGGGAATGTTTAAACTCCTGGGTTTGACCCTGTAGGGGAAAATGTGTGGCTGGTCAGGTCACAGAGTAGTCAAGGTACTCTGTTTCTCAGGCCAGGAAAAAAGTGGGGGGACCCTGAGGATCCTCCACTCCCCCAAAAAGTGAGGACACACTTGCTTCCTTTCAGCTTAGCCATCTTGATGATCACCGCGGGCCGCAGGCAGAAGTGGCAAAGATCAGATGTGGGGAAGGCACAAAGCCTACGTCCTCTGCAGTGGGTTCTCTCTCGGCTTTAGCGCAGCACGCATTCCTCCGTAGCAGCTTCTTCCCCATCACGGGGAGGATATGTTCAGAGCTGGACAGCAACTGTCTCCTTGTCGATACAGGCGTTGGGTGTTGCTGAGATCCCAGTGTAGCACCCTTTCCCCACATCCCCCCAGGCTGGAGTCTGTCTCCATCTCTGCCTCTGCCAGGCGCTGGGTCTAGCACTGAACAGGACAGACCAGCCCCTTCCCTCAGTTGGCTGGAGGTCTGGTGCAGCCCAGTGCTGGGGACACACATGCTCTGGCCGCCATGTTGCATGCCGGTTGCTCTGCGTTTACAACCGAGTGCCCAGGTCCTGATTTATGTTTTGATCCCAATCACCCCGTCCTGGGCCCCACCAAAATGTCTGCTCCTGCCCAAGTTCAAGTCAAGAGGGCTGCTTTCTCGCATGGCCAGAAGGTCTTTGACAGGTCCTCTGGCCACTTGAGTCCAACAGGACAAGCCAAGTCACGGGCTGCTTGTTCAAATGTCCAATGCATGTGGGTCATGACACAGATGATGCTCTTGTCATAGACCAGGGTCTCTGGCACAGACCCAGAGACAGGTTGGGATACAGGATGCACCTTGGTGATCAGTACCAGGAAGGCCGAAGCGGGGCCAGAGAGAGGTCAGCTCGGGCAACAGGGTTGCTGGGGCTATGGCTGGCCCCGCAGGGGCACCGCAGGAGTCAAAACGAGCTGACCACTGGGTGCACTGCATGCCGCCAGACAGCAAGGCCACAGGTGCCTGCACTGGCCACAGCCCACCTGTGCACTGCGTGGATCCACACCTCTGTGTTGGGAAGTGGTTCCTGCAAGGTTCTGGTGGCCTCTCACGGGGAAACTGGAAGAGGGAAATTAAAGGGGAGACTGTCCCCTCCTTGCAGCTAGTGTTGGGCCTGTATCCATCCTTGTTCCCCTGACTTCGCTACCGCTTCTGCTGGGTTGTGATCTCTTCGAGGCCTGAGCTCTTCTCTGGGCACCATCTTGGTGGGGCTGGCTGTTCCCTGCCTCCTGCCCACTGGGGTCTCCTTGGATACGGGGGCGTGATTCAGCAGGTCTGAGCATGTGCTGCATTGGGGGCCAGGACCCCCGCCCTGCTGAGCTCAGTGTTGAGTACAGTCAGCAGAGTTCCCTGAGGGTCACTGGGAGGGGCAGGAGGGGAGGCTGCTGCTCCCGCCCTGGTTCCTGGATGCGGCGTCCTGCGGGGAGCCCAGTGCCACGGAAAGGTCTCTAGCTGGGAGAGTTGGTCTTGTTCTGGGGCCTGGACCCCAGCAGTGCTGCTCCACGGGGGGCGCAGCTGCCACCGAGCTCTGGGTCAGCAGGTGCCAAGATGGCAGCCCATGGTCCTGTGCAGGGGTGTGAGGCTCCTGGGCTGCCATGGCGTCACTGGCTTGCTGGCTGGCACCTGGTACTTGGGGAGCTCCTGTTGCTGCTGGGGAGACAAACTCAGACCCAGGGTCCCTCTGATCTCTGTAAGGGACAGCACCCCATCGGGCTTCACCACACTGCTGCTCTCAGGCAGGGCATCGGGCAGTGGCTCACCAGTCATCGTGGGTGGCGCCTGCCTGCCGTCACCCAGCACCATGTCACTGTTGGGCCACTCTAGTTGCTTTGTTTCCAGTGGACACTCTGGTGGGCTTTGGAGGGATCAAGGCCTCCCTTCCCCACGTCCACTGTTTGCAGCCACCCCAGGCCTTTTGGTGCCCACGCTGCTGCCCACAGGCCTGGACACACGCTAGCTGGGACCATGACTTCCCACGCGAGCAGGACCAGGCGGGCTCCCTGGCGTTCTGTGTACAGGGAGGATGTCCCTGGCCTGTCCCCACACATCGGCTGGCCCACAGGGGAGCCAAGAGCCATGCTTGGCTCTCTTTCCGCCAGTTGTGCGGTGTCCCCCACGCGACACAGACGTGGCAGCTCCTGGTCTGGGGCCTCCTGGTCCTGCTCACACTCAACCCAGACATGCTGCTCCTTCCTTGCCGTGCCGCTGCTCGGGTCCACGGTGTGCCCAGTAGGCATGACGGGCGCCTCTGCCTGTTCAGTCTCATAGTCAGATGCCCGTCTCTGTTGGGGCCCAGGTGCATGTGAAGTTCTCAGGACCCACAGGAGGTGTGATTGCCAGTGGGCTTCCCGCAAACCCCACAGAGCTGCCCTTCCCACCGTAGAGGCCAACACCATGGGCCTGCCAGCTCCTGGGAGTTGGTGGCAAGACAGGCGGCCCCTACTGCCCTGGCCCCAGCTGGAGCTGGTGACTTCTGTGCCAGACCTGTTTCTAGACCAGAGAATTTCCTGTGTGGGGGGCTTGCTGCCTGCAGGGCCCAGGACACCTGTCACTGGGCTCCTGTCACCCCTGGGAAGCGCAGGTGTAGAAGGTTGTCCGATACTGGGGTGGGGTGCCTGGTGTACCTGCTCATCACACCCTAAGGCTGTCACATCTCAGGGATGTGTGTGTCCTTACACAGTGACACCGGCTTGTCCTAGCCAGTCAGCGTCATGTTCTGGGTCTCTGGGTGCTCGTGCACCGGTGGGAGAGCTGGCCTAGCCCTGGAAGTGACCAGCGTGTGCTGTTGTACGGTCCGCGTGGACGCAGATGGTTTCCCATCTTCTTTTCTGATTGGACAGAAAAGCACTGGCTCTATCCTGAGCTCAGACTCACGCTCGAGGCTGCGTCTTGCCCCAATCCACTGGGCGCCAGTAGTGACCCGTTGCTGTCTGTGAGCCCAGGACTGGCTGGGTCCATCCTGCAGTGGTCTGAGCTGGGTGGTGCTGGCCCCATCCAGACAGGGAGAGCTTGCTTCTCCCCTCGGGGCACCTCTCAGTCTTGCTGTCCAGGTGGCACCAGGTGCCAGCATGAGGCCTGAGGAGGGCATTCCTCCCTCCCATGGGAATGGAGCGGTGGTCTGGGATCCTACAGCCCCAAGCCCTGTGTTTCTGTGGCCACTGTCAGGCCAAGGGTCACATGCAGGTTCTCTGGAGCAGTCCCTGGGGAGGGGGCAGGGGGAGGCTGACCCCTCCTGCCTGGGCCAGCAAACCTTTCCCGTGGGGGGTCTGGGGGCATCTCACCCAGTTGGGTGGCTGAGTCCCTGCTGCCCTCTGCCTTCCTCTTCCTCTTGTGGGCCTCACAGCGGCTATGACATGGGGACCTGGCCACGCTGGCCCTTGGCAGGGTGGCAACAGCAGCCCCAGCTCCCTCCGCTTCCTTCTAGTACTACGCAGAGTGCCATGGCGTCATCTACGTCATCGACTCCACCGACGAGGAGAGGTTGGTGGAATCTAAGCAAGCCTTTGGTGAGTGGCCTGGCAGCTGGCGGGAGGGAGGGAGGCCCCGGGCTGTGAGGGTAGGGGGAGGGATCAGGGCGGGTTCGGACGTCCCTCAGGCCTAGGCGAAGGTGCCCCTGCTGACGTGCTGCCTGGTGTACGAGGGGGCAGGTGGGGTGCTGGGTGCCAGGTGCTGCCTCTGCCTCCTCCCCAGAGAAGGTGGTGACAAGTGAGGCACTGTGCGGTGTCCCTGTCCTGGTGCTGGCCAACAAGCAGGATGTGGAGGTGAGCCCCCAGCCTCCCCGTTGCAGGGCTCGCACGCCTCAGCCCAAGCCCTGGGTCTGCCCAGTGCACGCTGTTCTCCAGGCCTGTGCTTCCCCTGCCACCGCTGGGGCAGACCTGTCCCCCACCAGAGGCTTTCCCACCCGCTCCCCTCCCTCCCAGGGCCTCTGTCACGCAGGACACCCTCCCCCCTCTGGAGGGTGGCTGTGCCCTGTCCCAGGGTGTGTGGCCAGGCTGTGGGGAGACACAGCTGGAAGCTCTGAGCTCAGAAGTGCTGCTCTGGCTTCCTGGGTGGGCCTCAGTCCTAACCCTGACCTGTCTCTGCTGCCTTTGCCCTGCATCCATGCCAACCCCACCTCCCGGAACCTGGGGGCCTCTTGGTGCCCCTCGGGTGATGCTGGCTGCACCAAGTCCCTGCCCTCTTGGAGGTGCTCTAGACAGAAGCAGCCCAGGGTCTGGGTTCAGTTCCCGTCTTCCCTGCTGGCCTCCCCTGCCATCCCTGCTCACGGGAGGGCGTTTGGTGCGGGGCAGGGGTCTTCCCCTGGAGGAAAGGGGAGGGCAGAGACGCTTTTAGGGCTGGGCAGGTGATCATGAGCAGAAACCACCGTGACTGCAGACGCCACTGCTTCCCTGACCTGCCTCCTGCCCACTGTGGGGACCACTGGGACCTGCCCCTCCACCACCAGGGCCTCCTCGGGCCTCAGCACCCCACCTCGGAGGGAGTTCACCCTTAGGGACTGGCGGGGGTGGTCCCATGATGCCGGTTTCCTGAGCAGCTGCCTCGTGGGAGCTGCATGTGGTCATCCGGAGGCACTGTCAGCCACGTGTGGACTCGGAGGCTGAGCTCAGGGTCCTGGCCCCTGTGGCCTCCGTGTGGGAAATCTGGAGCCCTGGTTGAGCTCTGCCCATGCCATTTCCTGGGGTGAAGAGCCAACACCCTGAAAGCCCCAAGTCAGCAGGCGGGACGGGGGTCCTGGCCTCCCCTCAGACTTGCCATCTCACAACCTTGCCCCCAGACCTGTCTCTCGATCCCTGACATCAAGACGGCCTTCAGCGACTGCACCTGCAAGATCGGCCGGCGAGACTGCCTGACCCAGGCCTGCTCCGCCCTCACGGGGTGAGTGGCCTTGTCCTCGGGGCCTGGGGGCCACGGCAGCCCCGCCTCACACCCTCTGTCTTCACAGCAAAGGGGTGCGCGAGGGCATCGAGTGGATGGTGAAGTGCGTCGTGCGGAACGTCCACCGGCCGCCGCGGCAGAGGGACATCACGTAGGTGCAGCTGATGTGCTGTCAGGGACAGCTCGTCCCCTTCTGCTGGAGGAGTGGCCTTCCTGCCGGCCCTGTGCCACCGACCCTGGGGTTGGGTTTGCTTTGCTTTGTGATTCTTCATTTGCTTTGTGTTTCTGTAAGACAATCTTTCCTCCGAGTCCAGAGAAGTACAGGCATCCAGGGCCTCTGGAGGGGAGTCTGGCACCCAGGCCCCTGGGAGCGCCAGGGCTGCTCCGCCCAGCTCTTCCATGGAGTGTGTCCACTGCTCACTGCGCTCCGCCCCTGTGACCCTGGAGGTGGTCTGGCCTTGAGGAAGACCTGGCCCACGTCCCTAAAGGCCAGCTGGGGCCCTGGGTTCTGTCGCAGCCTTGGAACAGGGCTGAGGAGACCTGCCTGGGAAGACGGATCCCCTCCAGAACTGGTGCCATCTCCACATTTTAATCCGCTGGGGAGGGGCGGCTGAGGTGGAAGAGCTGTTGTTGGGTGGTGGGGAGGCCCAGAGCCCTCCCCCAGCTAGGCATGGCTGTGGCAGGCTGAGGGTGCCCTGGCTCCACTGGGCCAAGGCCTGGGCAGCAGGTGGCCGGGTCTCCCTGGGGCCCAGGTCAGTGATGTTGCTGGGCCTATGTTCCTTGCGGGGGGTGGTCAGTGATGTTGGGCCCTGGAGGTGCCTAACTGTCCCCCACCCCTCATGCTGGGGACAAGGCATCTAGACTATCCTATCCAGGATCCTCAGAGCCCTCCCCACACAGCACGCCCCCCCCCCCCGCCAGGAGCAGGAAGCACCCGTGGGCCTGGCCAGGGCTGACCAGGGTGCTTGTGCACAGAATAAAGATCGTCTGACCTGCTCCCATCCGTCCCTTTCTCCAGGTGGCCCAGAGTCAGGTTCTCTGCTGTCTGAACACAGCGATGTGGCTCTGGGCCCCAGTGGGCTGGTGGGCAGCTCCCAGACGGGGCTGGAGCTGTAGCCTGTGGGGTCTGTAGCCTGTAGGGCACACCCTTCCCACGAATGTGGGAAGTGGCCTGGCCCCAGCCCAGAGACCTGTGGCTCCTAGTCAAAGGGTCAGGTCACACCAGACTGCTCCCTGGGGGGCCTGGGAGGAGTTGCTGGGAAGGGGCCTGAGTGGGGGTGGGGGTGGTGCCTGTGACTCACCAGCAGTGTGTACTGAGGGCCCCCAGCCTTGGACAGGACGGACCTGGCCGTGGAGGGGAGGGCTCCTGGGCCCCCCAGGTTGCTCTGGATGTGTCTGGAGGCAGAAAGAAAAGGCCTCACTTCCCAGAAAGCATGTGGGATGCGGCAGCGGGAGGTCTGGCGTCCCCTCTGGGAAATCCCCTGGCAGGGGGAGGGGTGAGGCCTGTCTGAGCCAGCCGGGTGTGTCCTGGGCACTCCCTGGCCCTGCGGCTCTCTCCACACGGTCCCAACCGGAGTGGAACTGGGGTTGTCACTGAACTTCAGGGGCCCCCACCACGTGTCCCAGCCGGTCGGGGGCCTCGCTGCCCTGGCCGGCACGGACCATCTGCGGCAGCCCTCGGTGGGGTGGGAGTGTCCGAGGTAGGGGCCCGCCGGCGTCCAGAAACCTGAGGGACTGGAGCGGGGGCTTCTTGTCCACCGTGTCCCGCCGCGCGCTCAGCGTAGACGCGCAACGCGGGCACAGCCAATGTTATGAAACAGCTTTATAAAAAATAAACTTTTAAGAAGCTTCCTTTGAAAACATAAAAAGCTGCCTTAGGGGCGACGCCGGCGCAGACGCGGTGCCGGGTTGTAGGATACTTGAGGGGGCGAGGGCGGCGCTCAGCGTGCGGGGAGGAAGCGCGCGCGGACGCTCCGCTCCAGCCCCGGCAGCCGGGCCGCTCGCAGCGCCCGCAGCAGCCGCGCCAGCAGCGCCCCGTCCCGCGCGCCACGCAGCTCCGTGAGCCGCCGCCGCAGCTTCTCCTGCAGGGCCGCGCGGCCGCCCCTCGGCGGCGACGGGTCCCATCCCGCCGGGCCCGCGAGGGCCTGCTGCAGCCGCTGCAGCTTCTTGGAGGAGATGTCCTGGAAAACCACGAAGTCGATGACAGCGCGCTCGCACTCCTCAGTCCCTGCAGGAGGGTCAGGGTGAGCAGCGTCGGTCATTTAGCCCACAGACACTGGCGGGGGCCCTGGGGAATTCACAGAACACAAGAAATCCCTGCGCACTAAATCAGCAAAATGTGAGCTACCTGGAGAGTACAGTAGCAAGCGAGGGAATAAATCAGCAAGCAGGTGCAAGATGTCAGGACAGGAGCTCCCGGCCAGGGTGGCCAGGGCAAAGATCTCGGGGCAGGAGAAGCTGGGCTGGGGCGGGCAGGGCCATTACAAGGAGTGAGGAGCTACAGTGGGACTGGACCGGACTGACCTGACACTAAGAGGGTTACCTCCCTCTGCCTAAGCGCCACAAACTTTATACTCTCTGGACCTCAGTTTCCCAATGGCGGAGGAAGTAGCCACCTTCCTCTGAGGCTGCTGGGAGGGTTGGGAGAATGTGCTGAAGCCACCTCCCCAGGGCTCCCCAGGCGAGGCTTGTCCCTGGCCTGGATGCTAACCCTCAGCCACCCTGAAGGGGCTAGACTCTGGGGAACCCCGGGCCCCACAAAACTTCCGCAGGTCCTTAACAGAGACTACCAGGAATGCCCCCTACTCTAGGGCTAGGCTCCTGCCTGAGGGCTGGGAGGGGGCACAGGCTGACTCACCAGCCCCCTTGGTCCCCTGGCTCACCTGGCCCCTCCTCGCCGCGGGGGAAGCCAGTGCAGCTGGTGCACAGGGCGTCGTGGGAGGAGGAGCCCGGCACGTTGAGGGCCAGACCCAGGGCCGTGCAGTTGCGGTGGGGCTGGCAGTGCTCTGAGCTGGAGCTGCTGGCTGAGAAGGTGCCTGGGGGACACGGCTGGCACTGTGTGTTCTGGCCGGGGGTGCCTGGTGGGGGGAGAGGAGAGTAGGACAGGATCACGGAAGCTGAGGTGTCCTTGCTCATGGCTCAAGTCTGTGACCAGCAACTCGATCCCTCCCAACGCACACCTCCCGACACCACTCCTCCTCTAGGTTCCCCTCCTTCCCGCAGCGCCCCCTCTAGACACCCGGCACGCACCCAGAGCGGTCACGCCGGCGCCGGGCGGACACGGCGCGTGCTCCAGGCAGAAGCCAGCATGCGCGAAAAAGCCGGGGCGGCAGCGGCAGGCGCGGTTGTGGGTGGCCTGGCACGGCTGCGCCTCCTCCTCGCGCTCCCCGCAGAGGACGTTGCAGTACCGGCAGCGCTCCAGGTAGTTCCAGAACTGCGTGTAGTGGCGTGGCGGGCACGCGCCGCACGTCGTAGGGCTGTCGCGGCGGCACGGCTGCCGCACGAAGGTGCCCGGGGGGCACTGGGCGCACACCAGCCACTCTCCCGTCTCCGCGTCGCGCCACGGGTATGTGGGCGTATCCGCCGCCCCGCGCACAGCCAGCGCCAGCAGCAGGGAGGGCAGTGCCCACGGGGGGCACAGCAGGGACGGGCCCAGTCTCTCATGCACCCTCATGGTCTTCGCTGAAGCAGGGAGTCTCAGCGCGAAGACGGGGATATGGCCCAGCCCACCGACGCGCCGCCCCCACGACCCCCTGCCTGCCCGGAGTTGCCCCCCTAACCGCACCCGAGTGCAGCCCGGCTGCATTTTATACGGGCCCGGGCGGCCTTGCCACGCCCCCTGCGGGAACCCCGCCCCTGGCGCCACCTTTTCCCAGGGCTCAGTCCAGGGCAGTTCTGTGAAGGGCCTCTGCAGTCTGGGAACCGCCCTCCCCAGCACCAGGGGCAGCTTCCGACCCGAAGCCCAGGGCATGCCAGCCCAGGGGGGAAATGAGGGCGCCCAGGGCTCCACCGCAGCCGTGAGGGCCCAGGGGAGCCCAGCGTGGACAGAGCATGCAGGGCACTGTTCCCACAGGTCAGGGTGGGAAGGGGACCCGCAGCCAACGTCCATCCCTGGCTGCACCCTCAAATCCCACCACCAAGCCCGAGCCACACAGACGCTGTTCTGGGCACTGCCACAGCTTTATTAGTGCGCCCTGTCCTCTAATTAAAAGTGGGCACACGTCCACACGGGCTCCCCTCCTTCCTGGCTGGGGGCTCAGCTGAGATGCCCCTGGGGCGCCACTCCTCAGCCAGACGCCGGGGAAAATCCGGGGGAAGCACCTTCGATAGCCAGGGCTTTGCAGGTGAGGTCCTGCCCCCAGGGATGAACCCTGGGCCCTGTCTGAGGCCTGCACTGGGCCTGGCAGGCGGGCACCAGGCCCTGTTGGGTGGGTTCAGCCACGCCAGAGATGGACAGGCAAGTGCCATGGCAGGGGTGACCCAAGGATCTCCACGAGGGCTCACTGGGGCTCTGGCCAGAAGACCTGCGTGATGCTCTGCTTCCTGCAGGCGGCATGGCAGGCTGGGCACATCCTAGAGGCCTGTGGAGACACCCAGACTGCTGGACATGCCTGCCAAGCACCACCCCCAGGCTGAGGGCCTGCCCCAGCCCCCTGAGCCCACCCCCAGGACGAAGTCCAGCAGGGGCTACTGGGGGCCAGGTGCCAACCTGGAGGTGCCGCCGCCAGCAGGCCTGGCAGCGGTGGAAGTCGCAGGAGGGGCACTGGAAGAGCACCACGTCCTCTGCCCTGCAGCCCGGGCACAGAAAGCCTGCCGCAAGGGGCCCCCTGGGAGCACCCGCAGCCTGCCGCTGGGCGCCGCCCCTCCCACGAGGCTCACCCCGCTCAGACTGCACGTGCCCGTGGGGCTGGCTGGGCCCTGCGGCAACACTGTCGAGCCCCAAACCCCCGGATGGCTTCTGTCTAAGAAAGGACAGGATCTTGCTCTGCGTCTTCACAGGTCTCTCCGATTGTGCGGGGCCTGGAGACACAGAAGTGAGTCCAAGGGGTGCCCGGTGTTTCTCTCTGCCCACCCCAGGGCTGCATGGGATGGGGGTGTCAGAAGCACCTGGGCACACCCCCTACCTGGCTGGGGAGGCCCCTGAGTGAGCTCAGGAGGCGCAGTGGAGCTCTCTTCCTGGGGTCCCAACAGCCCCACGCCTGTGCCCAGGGAGGGCAGGCTGGTCAGGTCTGTGCACGTCTGCAGGAAGCGCTGCTTGTGATGGGGACGCACGAACATGCCAAACCCTGTGGGGAGCTACGCTCAGACCCCAGGACAGCACCCCACGCTGCCCGCTCCCTCCCGCTGCCCCGGTGTCACTTGCTGTGCAGCAGGGGGAAGTCTTCGGGCCTTGCTGTGGTCAGGGCAGCCAGCACAGCCAGCGCCTTGTCGAGATCATCATCCTGTTTGTAGGCTTTCAGCGCTGCCAAGAGCTGGCTACAGCCTGCAGACCCCAGCGCCCTGCGGGCATCTGCCAGGTAGGCGCTCGCGGCGGGCCGGCCCCCGGATCCCACTTGTGGACGGCTGCCACAGTCTGCTGGTGAGACCGGGAAGCAGCGTCAGGGGCCAGGGACCCAGACGGTTCCACACACCCCCACCTCCATCTCCTCCCAGCAGAGCCCTTCACGCTGCTCAGGACACCTGAGGCTGCGGAACCAAGAGCAGCCCCCACCAGGCCTCCCTCCCCTCAGTGGTCCGCAGCTCCAGTGGTGGCCCCGGTTCAAAGACTTCCTGCGGCCAAACTGAAGGGTGGGCCTCCTCAAGGACTGAGGGCCCCACCCAGGGTCTGCAGGCCCCACAGGTACCTGTGCCGAGCGGCCTGGTGGACAGGTGGGGCCCACCCTGGTTCAGGTGCTCTCTGGGATCCAGCTGCCTGGCCGCAGCCTTGGACAGGGTCAGCCTTGAGTCAGGCTCCCTCCCTCCTGAACAAAACAAAAACAGGAGCCACACAGCTGGTTCCTGGGGATCTGGAAGGTTCCCTGGGGAGGACGCAGGTCTGGCTGGAGGGCCTCACAAGCCCCCCAGCCTGGAGCAGCAGGCCCGACCCTGCTGCCCTGTCCTGGGGACCTTCTGCTGGGCTGTTCACTAGGAGGCCTGGGAGCAGGTGCCAGGCCTCCGGGGGTGCCAGGTTCAAGTCCAGATAATGACAGAAATAGGGAGGGCGCAGGTGTCTACTGGTCCAAGACCCTGGGCTGTGCATGTGACTCCCCAGGTGAAAGTCTCTCCTCGGAGACCTGGGCCCTTGGCTGTGCGCAGTGGGGAGGACGGACAGGGCCGTGCGGGGGTGGGGGGGCAGGGCTGTGCACAGCAGAGGATGGACAGGGCTCTCCCCAAGTGATGCTGCCTCACAGTGGCCCTGATCAGCCGGCCCACCACCTCAGAGCCCTGCATGCCACCCTGCCTTCTGGGTCTGAGTCTCAGGGTCCCGCCAGCGACCCCTCTCACCGCTGAAGTCCAGGGCTGGCTGTGCCGGCTGCTCTCGGGAAAGGCTATGCTCGGGCCGGTAGCCGCAGCCTCGGCCTGTCAGCTGGACGCACAGCTCCTCGAACTGCTGCTTGTGGTGGGGCCGCACAAACTGGAAGAAGCCTGTCAGGGAGGCGGTGTCTGGGCCTGTGGGCTGGGGGCTCTGAGGACCATGGGCCACCCACCTGATGCCTTCTCTAGGGAACAGGGACAACCTGGGGCCCCGGTGGCCCTCCTGGCTCTCCCAGCACGCCCCCACCCCACAGCCATGGTACTGTCCCCGGGGCGGGGGGGGAGGGGAGGCAGCCTCTGCGGGCCGCAGCACCTTGGAGCAGGCTATGCTTCTTGGGGTCCTCGGCAAAGAGGGGGCCGAGGCAGGCTGCCAGGGCCGCAAAGTCGTCAGAGCCCTTGTAGGCCTGCAGCGCCCGGGCAAAGGCGTCGAAGCTGGCCTGGTTCAGCACCTGCTTCACAGCCGCCATGAAGAGCCTGGCTCTGCCCACCTGTGCGCCAGCTGCCGGCTCCTCCTGCTGGGCACAGGCCGGAGGCCACCGTCAGTGCCGGCCTCATCCGCCCAGTCCTGGGCTACAGAGCTGTGCCGGCCTTCCCCGGCACGTCTGGGGTTCCCTGGGACAGTGGGTTGCCATGCGAGGGGGGTGCTGATGGAGAAGCCCCAGTGACGGGGTGGGGCTGGGCGCGGGCCCGCCTGGGGTCACGGGAAGGCGGTCTGGAGAGGCCAGCAGGGAACCCATGCTCACGACTTCAGGGTAAGGTGGCCCTGTCTGCGCTCCACACCCCTTGAGAGCAGCGAGTGAGCAAAGAGAGCTGTTCCCCCTCAAGCTGGGAGCTCCCGCGGGGCCCATCTCTCTGCTGCTGCCTCAAACCCCTTGCCCCAAAGCGGGTGCTGCTGATGCTTGGAGGACAGCAGCTCACAGTGAGGGACTCAGCACACAGCACCCCACTTCTGCACACCCCAAAGACCAACAGGGACAGTCCAGGAACCCCCCAGCCCTGCCCCCCAGCAGCCAGCGCACTTCCCGACAGGCCCAGCCCTCCTGGGCACCACCTGGTCTTCCCAGAAGGCAAGGGACACGGACAAAGGATGCCACGCACGCGGGGCTTTCCAGCAGGCAAGGGCTTCCTGCCTCAGGTGCCACCCGAACGCTTTCATCTGAGGCTGGGAACGGCTGCACCTCCCCACGTGGGGCAGGTCAGTGTCCCCTCTGGAGTGAGAAGCTGGGCCACGCCCAGCACTGCCCACAACAGCTGAGGAAGCTGCAGCCACTGCAGGCCCCAAACCAAACATACCCAAGGCTGGACTCAACTCCGGCCAGGAAGGACGCGGGCTCCTAAGGCCCGCAGAAGGACCTGCAAACATTGAGCCCTCGGACCACGTCCACTGCATCAAGGCGTGGAAACCAGCTCTTGCGGTGGCCTCCCTGGGTCTAGCCCAGCCCACGCCCCTGCCTGGTTGGGGGTCACAGTCCATAGGCGCCAAGAGCCAGATCCCCACAAGCGTCTGGGTGGCCAGCACGGGCTGCAGGGCGGTTCGCGTACCGGGTGGCGGACCAGCCTGACTTTCCTCCTCCCTCTGCTCTGCTCATCTGCCAGCCTCTTCTCACACCGGGTGGGCAAGGCGGCGCCGCCGTGTGCCTGCGGAGGACACAGCTGTGGTCCCAGTCCACACCTTCAGGGGCCTCGAAGCCCCTGTGACGTCCGCCTGGTCCAGGGGAAGATGGCACCTGGGGCCCCAAGGAGCCTGGACGGAGGTCCCAGGTGGGGACATCAGAGTAAAGCCCTGGGGGACAGCGCCACAACTCGTCCCCCTTTCCAAGTTACGCCACCTGCCCCTGGAAAAGCAGGTTTGGGGAGGGCAGTTTCACGATAACTGAGGGGACGATAACTGAGGGGACGGACAGGGGACAAAGGCACTACTGTCAGCACCTGGGGCTCACTCCAGGGGTCACAGAGCGGAAGCGGGGCAGGGAGGGGAATGGCTCCCAGCAGAAGGCGGGGAGAAAGCTTCCGGGCAGGCCTCGGAAATTATGGGCTTCTGGGGAAAGGCCCTGGGGAGAACGAACCTGGGGTCCCACCTACAGTCTAGGCCTAGGGAAAGGGTGGCTTCAGGCACAGAAGGTGTCGGGGGCTCTAGACTTTGAGTGGACTGGGCCAGGTTGACCTGCAAGAGCATTGCGGGGGGCCCCAGCTGAGGGCCTGGGTGCACTGCCTGGGACCAACAGCCTGGGGGGCAGAGGAGCAGAGGGCACACAGGAGAGCCAGGCAGTGCTGGAATCCCCCGCTGCCCAGAAGGGGGTGTACAGGGGTGAGTGGGGCAGTGCCTGAGGCCAGACGGGCTGTTTCCACCCACGAGCCCCCGCACCTCCTCTGCACCAGGGTGGGCCTCGTCCCCAGGCCCCATGGCCCGCTGCTCACTGTGCTCCAAGGCGGCCAGCAGCCCTGTTGGCCTCCGCTCGGTGTGGACTGGCTCCTGCTCATACTCCACACACAAGCTGCTCTCGGGGTCCCCAGCAGCTGGTGACCCTGAGTGAGCACCAAAGTAAGCAGCCAAGTCCACGGGGAAGGCCCAGCCTGGGGCCAGCCCATAATGCCAGCTGAGCTGCCGCCCCCACCCTGCACGGCCCCACACCCACCTGAGGGCCTCTGCTTCAGGCTGGGGACGTGCAGGTCCAGACTCTTAGCTTTCCTGGTGGAGAGGGAGGGGCCCGGGTTCTTGGCCACCCTGGCAGCATCTTCCTCCTCACCCAGACTCGGGGCCACAGCCCGAGGCGATGGCGCCGGCATCTGCAGAATCACAGGGCGGGTGGGGCCCCTGCCTGTTTCTGGCTCCTCAGGGGACAGCACCCGGCCCCCTCCCTCGGCAGGGCACGACGGCACAGCCAGCTGACACTTGGGAACTCACAGTTTTCTGAGCAACACGGAAGAACTGGGCCACATCTCGGATAATGTGGCCAAAGTTTTCATACACCTTGACGTAGGGACGCACCCAGGAAGGCAGCTGGGCTCTGGCTTCGGGGTAGGCAAACCTACAAGGTGGGTGTGGCCCATCGTCCCCCGATTCCTCCGCCCTGAGGGCTGAGGGGCCACACCTGCCCTGCAGCCCACTTCACAGGGCTCAGCTTGCCCAGGTGAAGAAGAGCTGTTCCACCATGGGAGCCCTCAGGCTGAGACCCCACGGGGCCAGAGACGCTGCCAGGGAGACGGTGGCAGCCCGTGGGTCCAGAGAGGGACTGCGCCCAGTGAGGGGCTGCGGGTCTCCACATGGAGCCGCACCTACACCTGCACTCCATGCACCTGTGGTCACAGAGGAAGACAGCCCCGTAGTCCTGGCGGTGCCGGATCACCCGCCCGATGGCCTGGTTCACAGCTCTGGATGCCTGCTGCCGGTACCACTCCTGCCCAGAGAGGAACTGCGGGGGAAAGGGGGCTCAGTCGTGGCCCTAGGTCATAGGAGGCTGGGGGTGAGGTCGTGGGGCTCCTTTCCCACATGGCCGGCCCTGCGGGAGCTCACCTGGACTCCAGCTCTGCTCTGACCCTGCATCTCATCCAGGAACTGCATCTTGAGGACAACCCGGGGATCCATGCGCGGGGGGTATGGGAGGCCTGTGACCATTACACCACGGCCATTCATGTCTGAGAAGTCCAGTCCCTCGCTGGCCTAGGGGACAGGCCAGGGAGCTACCTGGGAGCAGTGGGCACTCTGCTCCCCTTGCTGCCTACATCCAAGCCCAGGGACCTTCCCCAAGGGTCCGTCCACGCCTGACCCTCATAGCCACATGCTCCTGAGCAGGGCAGAGGCGGAAGCCCCATCTTGACTCAGGCCCCACTTGGAGTGCACGGCTCCCAGAACAGCATGGCCGACTCTTATACGCCAAGAACCTCCGAATGCCGGCCCGTGGCCTGTGAGTGGGGTCCCAGTGCCCAGCTGGGGCCAGCCCCACGCAGCCCAGGAGTGCCGCTCCTTCCAGACCAGTGTGTTGAATGTGGGGCCCAAGGAGGGGCCCAGGCCTCTCCTGCCAGAGTCTGCTGATGAGGGCACAGGCAGCCAGCCTGGGGGACAGCGACCGCACAGCACGCACCTTGCCCCGGCACACTGCCAGGAAGGTGGCCCCACTGGACCCAGGGGAGGCCACCCTCTCATAGTAAGCACCGATGACCTGCAAGGAGAGGCGGGTTAGCCCAAGCCTCGAGCCACCACCAGACCCTTCCTCCTCCTTGAGCAAGACCCCGGATCTTGTCCTCCAAGATGAGCCATCGTCCCAGCCAGGAGGGCCAAGCAGGGATCTAGAAGCTTCTTCGTGGCACAGATCCCAGCCGACCCATACCTCGTGCTCAGAGCTCAGTGTTTCCCAGAAAACATGGGGACCCCAGGGCTAGGGTGGCTTGCAGGGGCCTCGCTCTGCTGCTGGCTCCTCAGGCAGGAGGGTCGCCTGGCGTTGCCAGCACGCCGGGGTCAGGGAGGAAACCCAGGGCCCCGAGGAGGCCGCCCGGAGCGCACCTCCGAGAAGCCGCCCTTGCTCCTGGGCTCCACGAACACCGGCTTCAGCGCTTCCACCTTCCTGGCCAAGCCTCGGGCCTGTCGGGGCGAGGGGAAGGCACAGGCGCCTTCAGGCTTGGTCTTGGCAGGCAAGGGCTGCACTCGCAGCCTGCTCTGTGCTCTAGCCCTGCCCAACCACCCTGCCCATTTGGGGGGCTCCCCTGCCACCCCCTAGGAGGACACACGGGGAGACACACCCGCCAGAACTCCAGGCTTTTCTCCATGACGGGGTAGGAAGGGAAGAAGACCAGGAGCCCGTGGGGCACCACGCGGGCGATGTTGCCTGGAAGCACCATGGCTGTGGTCAGAGCAGGGTCCAGGGGCCCACAGAGGCCCCCACTGACTCTGGAGGCGGCGGGGCCCAGCACAGGGATGACGGGGGGCGAGGGCTTCCTGTGGGATGTGGCTTCCACGTGAAGTACTCACCCAGAGTCTTCCCCAGGGAGGACAGACACTCTTCAGAAAACCTGCACAGAGCCAGGGAGGCCGCTGCCATAAGGGCCCCGGGCTGGGCCCCCCCACTCCCGTCCCCTCGCCCTGCCCAGGCCCCTTACCGTTTGTCAAAGGCGGAGCTTAGCTGGGCTCCGTCGGGGCCGTTAGGGATAATGCCCACCCAGATCTGGTGCTGGTCGATGACGTGGGGGTTCTCCAGGCAGACGGGGAAAGGGCTGAGTGAGGCCAAAGGGAGGGACAGTGGGCAGAAGCACAGAGCACTGCAGCCCGCGCGGCCCGGACCCCGCGCCCAAGCCAGCGCACCGCACCCCCGCCCAGCTGGCGGCACCGTGTCACCAGCTCAGGCTTCTAGCAGGGCACGGCCCGTACATCTGCATCTCCAGGGCAAAGGAGGACACCGGGGCCAGCGTCCCGCTGGTGAGGATGAGGGTGCGGACACCCTGGCGGAGCAGCTCGCGCATGCTGTGGCCGGGGCTGAAGCACCAGTAGCTCAGCACCTTCCCTGCGGGGAGTGGGAGGGCGGGTGTGAGGGTGGGACGGGGCCCTGACCACCTTCCTGACCCCGTCCTCTCCACCTGTCAGCATCAAACGAGCAAGTCACCGGCAGCCCCTGGGCCCAGTGTGCATGGGTCAGATCAGGGGTCTGCCCTGAGCCCGAGCCCAGACTGGAGCTGGGCCCTCCCTCGGGGGTCCCAGGAGCAGAAGGCCAGCACCAGACAGACACCAGGGGACACTTCCAGAGAGGCAAGGCACCCCCAACCCTGAACTCCCGCGGGAACTGTGCCGTACAGCCCAGGGCACGAAGCCCGCCCCACGGGAGCACACAGGAAGGAAGCAGCGTGCGACCTCCTGACGTGTCCAGCACGGATTGCAAAACAGGGAACGCGAGTTCCCAGACCCTCCCTGGAGTTTCCAGACCCTCCCTGGAGCGGGACGTCTGCACGAGCCGCTGTGCCGTGCCAGCAAGAGAGGTCTCCAGGCTCCAAGGGCCTGCCCGTTCCTAGAAGTGCTTGACTGTGGCTAGGTCCCTCCGGAAGCTCCGGAAATTAACACTGCACAAGCAGGATGATGTGAAACGTGACTCCGGGACGACGGCCCGTTTCCTGAAAGGGGCAGAACCACTTCCACGCTGGGATCGGAACCGCCCGGATGAGGTGGCGGCCGGGGCTGCTGCCAAGCACAGGGCGGCGGGAAGAGCCCACCCCACGAATGCATTTCCTACGAACACCGGCCAGGAAGCCACATGACTTCAGTTCCCCAGTGCTGCCGGAGGAGCTCCGGTCCCCCCTCCCCAGGAGGGACGCTTCCTACCGGGAGAGGCCTCATTGCCCTCCCGGCCCTTCCCTTCCAGTGTCCGCACACTCCACGGCTGCTCCTGCTGGGGCCGTGCTGTGCCACGTGTCACTGGTCACAGGCAGCCTGACGAAGGACATCCGCAGAGGGGGAGGGAGAGAGCCTGGGGGAGGGGCACCTGAGCAGCCGAGGTGGCCACGCTGGCTCCCAAGAGCGAAGCCCTGCTCTGACCTCTGACCACCGCCCGCCGGGCTGGACACCAGGCAGAGTGCGTGGGGCCAGCTGCACCCTGGAACCACAGTGCTGCGGACACGGAGCCCAGGGCACTGGCACAGACCCTGTCCGCACAGCGTCCCCAGTGGCAGCGACTCTGGGACACTGAAAAGCAGGTGAAGCCACTGTGGCACGTGGAGAAGGTGGGGTTCGGGGCCCGTGTGCACAGCAGGGCTCAGGGGTGCACCCTTCAGACCGGACCCCAAGGCTCGGCGCCCCCGCAGCATAGCGCAGAGTGGACGAGAGCCCTGCCTTGCAGTGTGGGTCCGTGTGCTGACCTGCCCTGGGTAAACGAGTGGCTCCCGGCGGGGCCAGGAGGCCTGGCCAGGCCCTGGCTGCGCTACCAGCCAGGTGATTCCGGGCAGGTCCCGGTGCCCTAGACCTTCTCCGAGATCTCTCGCTCAATTAACTCTGACTTCCAGAGGCGGCAGGAGGAGGCCCCCTGGGAGGGCTGGCCACGGAGAGGAGACCCGCAGCTGAGTCGGGCAGGTGCAGCCTGTACCTGGCTTCCTGGGGGCCGTGGTGCTCCAGGAGTCCGACCGTGGAGCCGTCCTCCAGGGACCGGCGTCGGGGTGGATGTGCACCTGGAGGGAAGCATGGACGGGTGTGCTGAGGTCCCACACGCGTCCTGGAGGAGGCCCCTCCCTTACAGGCCTGGGGACCCCCAGTCTTGTCCACTTCCTGGAGGCAATGCCTACCTTATAGGATTGCAAGGCCCCCAGCCCCACCCCAGAACTGGGGCCGCCCTCGGGGGCATCCACACTGAACACGATCTGAAAGGCAAAGAAAGCGCGACCTACATCAAGGGCCGGCGGGGCACAAAGCCCCTTCCTGGCATGCCCAGGGACAAGGAGGCTCCTTGGCCCAGCACACGAGAACGCCGGGGCCGCCTGCTCTCCTGCTGAGTCTCCCCACACGGCAGGTCAGACGGGCACCAGGGGCACGATCTGCTCCGCCTGCCAGGCAGCCGAGGTTCCCTCATGTGACCCCAGGCGTGACCCACAGGCACCACCCAAGTGACCCCAGCAAGTTCTCTGGGAAACTCCCACCACCGCGACATCCACGCGCTGGAAGTGCGGCAGCCCTGTGGGGCTCCTCCAGTCAATCTAGGAATTCAACGCACTCCCGTCCGAACCGCCGCAGGATTCTTAAGGGAAGCGAACCAGCCCAGCCCTGAGCTCACGCAGTGGAGAACGGCCCAGCGAGCTAAGGGGCAACGAGAGGGATCCGTTCTGGCCAGTGTGTGCTTTGACTCACCAGAGAACTACAACAGACAGGAATGCAGAGCAAACCGCTGCCAGAAAGATGTGTACCTATTATGTGCCATAATAACTAAAGATTAAAAACAAAGTCAAGCAGCTGTCGGGCATCTGGCACTCGCCTGCAGTCCCAGCTACTCAGGAGGCTGAGGCGGGAGGATCGCCTGCGCCCAGGAGTTGGAGGCCAGCTTGGGTGACACAGGAGAGCCCGTCTCCAACAATAACGGAGCAGGTGCCCGAATGACAGAGTCGGGAAAAGCCAGTCGCTTAGTCAGTTACACAGAGCAACTGACTCGTGCTGGAAAGATAAAAGAAGACTTCTGTCCTCTGCATCTCTCACAGATGACTTCAGAAGGATCAGAAACCTCGGTGCAAAGTATCTAACCGGACAGTGTGGTGTGGAAAAAGCCACGAGGCCAGGCTTGTCACCTGGGGCCAGAAGGCTCGAGCCTATAGGCCAAACGCCCAACCAGGAAGCCTGTTCACCAAACCCAATGTGAAAACGGAAGAGACAACACGGGGTTCACACGCGGGTTGACAGAGTTCACAAAGAACCCTGCAGACCGCAGAGAAAGATAACCCACGCGCCAGGAAGGGGCACAGAAAAGGAACCACAAATGGCCACGACACGTCGTGAGGCCACACAGAACACAGACCACACGCCCTGCTCTGCCCAGCTGACAGGCCCAGCAAGCAGAGAGCTCTGGGGTCAGCCCAGTGGCACCAGCAGGGAAACGCATTTGCTGCGGGCTGGAGGAGGCGCTGCTGGGACGGTGACGACCCAGAGTCACCCACAGAAAAGCGGTGAAAACCAGAAAACACCCGCGAGGCACAGCGTGCCACGGTTAACAGAGCACTCACAGATGCTCGCGGATTTGTGCACACGGACACGTGTGTACTGTGCGTGTGCTCGGGGACGCGCCTCGGATGGGGCGTAAGCACAGGAGACAGAGACTTATGTAGCCATCTTCACCGTCAAGACAGCCAACGGGCTTCGCGCTTCAGCAGAGCCCTGGCCCACAGGGATGGAGACAACAGAACCAGCTTCACGCAGCTGCGGAGCTGGGCGGAGGCCGCCGGGGACAATGGCTTCCTTCACCACCTCCCGTGCCTCAGCCCCAGGCACCCTCCAGACCTGTGGGAGTCTTAGACAAACCCGCTTCCTCGCCCTCTGCTAGTCTCCCCAGCAAGGGCTGCCCGCAGGCCGCTGGCGCCTCTGGTCTGGGCCGAGCCCTCATGTGCTTCCAGGCTGGCCTCCAGCTAAACTGTACATCCCCATGTCCTGGTCCGGGGCTCTTGTCCCCATTCTACCCAGGGGACACCCGCCATCCCCTGGCTCAAGGATGAGCCAGCTACTGCCCTGGGCACACTGCCCACACCTGCCCAGCACACCAGGTCCTGACAGGAGCACCGGGCAGCTGCATGTGCTCAGGAAGCAGCGAGGGATGAGCAACTGCTCAGTCCCGCGAACACCAGGCCGGGCAGGGGCTGAGTCACCTGCCAGGGGCTGCTTGGAACACGGTCAGAGGAAACGCCACACCAACCGGGTGAGCGGGCATTTTGGCTCCAGAGAGTGTGGAGGGAGGAGAAGGAAACTCCATAAATGGGAGCCTGGGGAACCGCCTGGGGAACCGCGTGGGGGTGAGCCCTGGGGCAGCAGCGCCTGCCTCACCTGGCTGTGGGCTGAGGCTGGCCTTGGAGCCCAGCAGCAGCACCAGAGAAGGGAAAGAGCGGATTCCCTGGAGCTGCTCCCGCCGCAGCGGCCTGCTTAACAGCAGGGACGATCAGGACACAGAAACAAGGCCCACCAGCAGGAGCACAACCAGAGGGGTCTGGCCCTGGGACACCCACTGTCCCCTTGGGGAAGAGCTGGGAGGACAGAGCGGTGCTGTCTTTCCAGCCCCGATCCCTTCACAGAGGAGGAGACGGAGGCTGAGGTGGCCAGAGTGGCTAAGGGGGGGCCCGGAGCTGTGTCTGTCGAGGAGGCCGCACTGGCTGTCCCAGGGCCCCCGGCTCCATGCCCATCAACAGGGACACAGCGGCCACGCCACAGACACAGGCTGGCCACGGACCCCAGGGCTCTAGCGCTGCCTCCTTCCCGCATGAGCTCCGCGTAGGTCCAGGCAGACACGCACAGAGCCATCACAAAGCTGTGCAGCTCCTGCCAACCCCTCCGTGACCTCAGGTGGCCTGGAGGTGCACAGGGTGGGAGGGGAGAACCCCATGAATGGGTGCCGGCAGCTGCTGATGGTCTCACACAGCACCATGTATCACACGGCTTCCCGGGCCTCAGTCTCCCCAAGGACCAACAGCCCCACAATCAGGACTCTTGAAAGTCTGCTGCGGAAAGACCCCCAAGGCTCAGGAGAGACGCCTGTGCCCACAGCACCCAGAACGGGGCTTGCCCTCCACCAGCTAGCCAAGCAGCTTCTGTTGGGAGAACAGGCGCTGCCACGAGCACGTGGGCTGAGGGCATGGCTCAGCTGACGTTCCACAAGGGAGGGGCAGGAACGTGGCCAGGGAGAAGAGGGATGGCCTCTCGCCCCTTTCTGAGGCTTGCAGAGCAGAGCACAGCACCGCAGGGGTGTCTGGGCAGGCACCTGTCCCCAAACTGCTCCTCACCTGAGCCCAAGGCAGCTGCTGGGTCTCTCTGTCATCAGTGGGGCCTTGCTGGCCTGAGGCACCAGCAGGGTGGGGCGGTTCCCTGGCCCTCCCTGCCCTGGAGGTTCTCACCCACCAGCACCTCCCTGCAGGACTGGCCAGACCTGTCCAACCTGGCCCAGAGGCTAAGTAGACTTAGGACGGGAGGAAATGAGTCTAAGGTTGTTTTGACCTGGGGGGGCAGGGGGCGGTGCTGCCCCAAGGGGAGACTCAGCACCAGCACAGCAGAAGGAAACACCTGCCCAGAGGGCCGAGCAGGCCCTACCTGGATGATGTCTGCCAGCTTCTGTAATCCAGCCGTGTTGGTGAACACTCCGGTGCCTGTGGGGGCAGTGGGGGGCTGACATCCTGACCACAGGCGGGGGGCCCGACCTGGCCACGCCAGCCACAAGCCAGCTGGCCCACACTGCCCAGCTCCGCCTCACACCCAGTGGGGTGACCAGCTTTTCCTTCCCCTCGACCCCGTGTAGAACGCAGGGTCTGCTCTTCCCAGTGGTCAGGGGGAAGCCAGATAGGGACGGGGCCTCAGGGGTCCATGGGCTTGACAAGAGACTCCGTGGTCAAATACATGCTGGAGCCCCTCCCCGCAGAGCCCAGGAGCGCGGTGAAGACCCCGCTAGGTCCTGCGCCTCCTATGTCCCGAGACCCCACTCTGCAGAGGCAGGTTGCACAGAGTAGGCCGGGGGGAGGCTGCCCCGGGGAAGCCCTCTGGACCTCACGCTCTGAACAGAAACAGGATTCGCGTGGCATGCAGGAGGAACCGGTGGGACCGGGACACACGACCCACCCAGGCCTCTCTCGCTGCTCTTCCTGAAAGGGACTAACTGGGACGAGGCTGCAGGAAGAGGCTGCTGCTGCAGAACCGGAATAGGCTCTACAGCGGCCGCCAAAGGGCACTAATGCCTCTGCGTCCCAGTCAGAAAGGGAGAGCTCTGCAGGCCAAATCCCTGCTCAGGGGGGAGGGGTGCGGCGGCTGCTGACGGCCAACCACCAGGTGCCACCGGGCGAGCTGTGCCAGCTGCCCAGCATGGAGAAGCAGCCTTGATCAAAGGCCTGCACCCGAGACTCACGTCCTGCCAGGTGCTGGATGATCTGGTCCAGCGAGTCCAGGATGCAGCCCTTGGTCTGATGCGTTATCTGGGCTTCGGCAAACAGTGCGAAGATGTAGCTGCAGGAGGATGGAGACAGCTCAAACCTGGGAGGGGCCAGGCTGCAGCCTTGTAAGTTTCCTTCGCTCAGAAACAAACTCTAGGCCGGGTGTGGTGGCTCACGCCTGTAATCCTAGCACTCTGGGAGGCCAAGGCAGGTGGATCGCTCAAGGTCAGGAGTTCGAGACCAGCCTGAACAAGAGCGAGACCCCGTCTCTACTAAAAAATAGAAAGAAATGATCTGGACAACTAAAAATATATATATAGAGAAAAAATTAGCCAGGCATGGTGGCGTATGCCTGTAGTGCCAGCTACTCGGGAGGCTGAGGCAGGACGATCACTTGAGCCCAGGAGTTTGAGGTTGCTGGGAGCTAGGCTGATGCTACGGCACTCTAGCCCAGGCAACAGAGCCAGACTCTGTCTCAAAGAAAAAGAGATGAACTCTGAGCCCCCCAGGAGAAGCTGAAGTCAGAAGTGAGAAGCCTCTGCCCTCAGGAGCCTCCAGGTGGGGAGAGATCGTCCAGGACGAGAACCACGTCCCAAGGAAGACAAAGCACCAATCACACGGGAGTCATCAGAGGCTTCCTGGAGGCGGTGGCTCTGGGAAGGGTCCCCAAAAGCTTTGGAAAGTGAAGGGGTGGAGCAGAAGCTCCAGGAGGGGTCCTTGGGAGTGCAGGTCAGGGGCAGGCTGAGGAGCACCTACCGGGACCAGAGCTCGGAGGGCAGACGGGCGCTCTGGGGAAAGGCAGGCAACCCAGGCCCCGGAACAGGCTCTGCCCTCAACTACCCTGGACCTGGGTTCCCAGCAGAGACCCCCAGCTGTGAACCCTCAGCTGCCTGCAGGACAATACACCCTGTTGCCCCCAGCTGCAGGGAAGACTGGAGCCTGTGGGACGTTCGGAATACTCTGGGCCCGCTGGGGTCCTAAGGCGACGGGGGGACGCTGGTTGCTGGTTGTCCTAATGAGAAGCCTGGTTCTGACCGGCACCTGCACTGCAAAAGAGGGCCTGGGGGAGGAGGGCTGGCAGGGGGCTTGGAGTGGGAGTGTGTGCCTCCCTCCCACATGCACGGGTGGGCAGCCCCTCGCAGGTCTAAGTGTGGAAAACAGGCCTCACTGGCGAGGGAAGGCCCAGGACAGGGCAGCCAGGGCCCAGGCGCGGAGCGAGGACAGAGCCCACATGCCTACTGCCCGTCGCAAGCTCCAGGCTGGTCGCCTCTCCCCTCACCTCCCTGGCTTGGTGACGCCACTGTTGTCTCCAGGTAGCTCAACAGCGTCGATGGCCCCCTCCAGGCGAAGCAGGATCGCTGTGGGCCAAGGGGGTGTCAGGGGAGGCCCCAGCGGCCACGAGGAGGAGGGAGGGCGGCACTTACTCTTCAGCTTCGCGATGTCTTCCAGCTCCATGTTCAGCCCTGGGCGAGAGAAAAGCAGCTAATACACTAACCCTACAGCCGTCTAATCCCCGCAGCCGTGTCCTTGGGAAGCAGGACTCCCAGCATGGAGGAAAGGACACGGATGTGGGAGAGAAAAGGTTACATAGAATCCTCACATCCAAATCTGAATCAGAAAACAGCATGTGAGCCCAGCAACGCACACACGAACAAGCCCTGCACACGGACGCACTTCCTAGCTCTGCCCGCTGAACACAGCGACCAACCCCCTGCGGGTCTTAAAACACCTCCTCCCAAGAAAAGAAAGCAAGGCTTGTGGGAGACTCGGCAACGCAGAGGGGTGTGGAGCACCCTGACTCCCGGGCAGCTCTGTGGCTGCAACCACCCCAGCCGCGCCGAAAGGGTGCAGGGGATGAGAAAACACCTGAAGACGGAACAACTGAGCTTTAAAGTGGGATTTGCAGTGGACTGGACCAATCGTACGTATTTAAATGCACACAGTCAATGACGATATCTCAAAAACTATTCCCGTCCTGAAGACGACAACGAACCGAACTCCCAAATTTGAAAACTGGGCAAGTAGAAGGGGAAGAAAAAATCGGCGTTAGTGTTTATGCTGCTCATCCTGCGTGAGTGGTATCACCACGTGGCTGAAGCAGCAGAGAGTATCTTCATAAATTATTCCTGCTAACGCCTCCATCCTGCAGTCCACAGATGATGAATGAACACAGGCATAGTGCGCAGTGTTGCCACCAGGAAAGCTGTGAGCCTCCTGAGGGAGGAGACGCTGCTCCTTGGCCTGCCAAAAGACGCCTGCTCCGAGCCTCTGAATCCGTCTCTCGGGGCACGGGACTCGGAGGCACGCAGACTGTGCCACAGGTGCAGGCAGCAGGCTTGGGCTCTCTGCGGTCGATGGCCTGGGTCCTTCAACAAATACAGTGTAAGGAAAAGAAAAGAATGCAGATGAAAACTGCACTTCCAGTCCTGAGCAAGACATGGTAGGAAGCATATCCTGCCAAAGTTCCCCACTAATCACAACAAAAATCCCTGCACTAAGCAACCAACGGAAGACTCTGGAAGGCAGGGAAGGTGGTAGGCAGCGGTGAGGGCCCTGGGGATGGGCTGCCTGCTTGCTGCATGTTACATAACCTGGCCTAGGCAACAGGAACCTCGCAACCTGCAGACACCAAGACACCAACAGGCACAAACCTAACAGAGCCAAGAGGCCCACTCTTTCTAGCCAAGGGACCAGGGAGAGGACAGAAGTGCAGCACGGAACTCTTTTGGTCATATCCGCCCTACCCACTCCGCACAGGCACTGTGGCATGGAGACCACCCACCCGCACTGAGCAAAGAGGTGGTGGGAAGAGGCAGCCACCCCTCCCAGATGAAGAGTGTGGTGGGGGGCTGTCCACAAGAGGAAGGTGGGGTGAGGGATTCTTTACATCTGCATGTAAAGTCCTGGGGACCTCAATGCCTCACTGAGGGGGCCGGGTATGAAAGCTCTGAACGCTGGTGTGGACACTGCCCAGACGTCAGACTGGCAGGCAGGGCTGATAAGTACGGCCCCGTAAAGGCTTTGAAGGTTAAACTGACATTTGAACCACAGCCCACTAGAGTGAGCCAGGATGTGCTTCTGAATCTATGCAGACTGCTTGCTAAAACAGATTTAAATAAGAGCCACAATCTCAACAAAGTACTCAAAATATCCAGGATGCAACCCAAAATTACTTGTCATAAAAATAAACAAAAAGACAGAGGAAAATCTCAACTTGAAAGAGAAATGACAATCAATAGATGCCAACACCAAGATGACACAGATGTTACAATTATCTGATAAGGATTTTAAAGCAGCCATCGGGGGAGTGGTGGCTCGCACCTGTAAAACCAGTACTTTGGGAGGCTGTGGTAGGAGGATCATTTGAGACCAGGAGTTCGAGACCAGCCTTAGCAAGAGCAAGACCCCATCTCTACAAAAAACACAAAAATTAGCCAGGTGTGGTGGTGCACACCTGTAGTCCCAGGTACTTGGGAGGCTGAGGCAGGAGGATCATTAGAGCCCAGGAGTTTGAGGTTGCTATGAGCTGTGATGACACCCCTGCACTCCAGCCTGGGCAACAGAAAGAGGACCCTGTCTCCAAAAAAAAAAAAACAAAAAAAAACACCTCCATGATTAATTTTAAAAATTGTAAAAAATTAAGCAGCCATCATAAAAATGTTCCAACAAGCAATCACGAACACTCTTGAAACAAATGAAAAACAGAAAGTCTTAGCAAAGAAAAAGAACATATAAAGAAGAACCAAGTAGGAATTTAGAACTAAAAAACAACAGCCAAAATTTAAAATTCAGTGGACAGGCTCAGGAGCAGAATGGCAACGGCGGAGGAAACAGCAGAGAATGCACAGACAGACCTATGAGATCATCCTGCCCGAACAACAGAGAAGGTCGACCGGAAAAACAGAACACGCAGATCCTCGGGGACCCTGGCACAACAGGCCAGCATGCGTGTCGGAGTCCCAGAAGGAGATGAGGAAAAGCATCGGACTGAAAAAGCATTTACAGAAATAATGGCTAAAAACTTCCCCTACCTGGCAAAGGAACTACAGATTCCGAGGCTGAGTAAACCCCAAAAAGGATAAACCCAAAGAATCCCACACCAAAACACATCACAGCAACTGCTGAGAACTGAAGGCAAAGACAAAAATCTTGAACTTAGAGAAAAATCATGCATTAACAATAGGAAATAACCATTTGAATGACGGCAGATTCCTCATCTGAAACCAAAGAGGCCAAAAGCCGGTGGAACATTTTTCAAATGCTGAAAGAAACAAGACTTGAACCCAGAATTCCACATCCAGGACAAATATGCTTCCAGAATCAAGGTGAAATAAAGACATTCTCGGATGGGAAAACTAAGAATTTGCCACCAGTTCTTTCAAAAGAATTATTAACCACAAATAAATGGTAAGTATGTGAGTGACGCTTATGTTAATTAGCTTGATTCAACCATTCTACAATGTATACTTATTTCGAAACATCATGTTGTATACCATAAATATATATAACTTTTACCTGTCAATTAAAAAGAAGAAGAAAAATATATTAAACTAAGAGTTGTTAAAGTCTTTCAGACAGAAGGAAATAATATCAGAAGAAACTTTAGAACATTAGGAAGAAAGAAAGAACATCAGAAAAGAGTAATTTTGGGGGACTGCGAACTAGTACAACCTCTGTGGAAAGTATTATGGAGATACCTCAAACAGATACAAGTAGAATTACCATTCGATCCAGCAATCCCACTACTGGGCATCTACCCAAAAGAACAAAAGACATTCTATAAAATAGACATCTGCACTCGAATGTCGATAGCAGCACAATTCACAACTGCAAAGATGTGGAAACAACCCAAGTGTCCATCATTGCATGAGTGGATTAATAAAATGTGATATATGTATGGCATGGAGTTCTACTCAGCCACAAAAACAATGGTGATACAGCACCTCTTGTATTATCCTGCACAGAGCAGGAGCCTATTCTATTAAGTATCACAAGAATGGAAAAACAAGCACCACATGTACTCACCATCAAATTGGTATTAACTGACTTAACTGACCAACACTTATGTGCACATACAGTAGTAACATTCATCGGGTGTCGGGCAGGTTGTGGGGGAGGAGGGGATGGGTATATTCACACCTACTGGGTGCAGTGCCCACCGTCTGGGGGACGTACATGCTTGAAGCTCTGATTTGGGTGGGGCAAAGGCAATATATGTAACCTAAACATTTGTACCCCCATAATATAATGAAATAAAAAAAAAAAAAGCAATTTTTTTTTGGAGACAGGGTCTTGCCCTGTTGCCGGGCTGCAGTGCAGTGACGCAGCATAGCTCACCGCAGCCTCAGCCTCCCAAGTAGCTGGGATTACAGATGCGCACACCATGCCCAGCTAATTTTTTTATTTTTTGTACTCACTATGTTGCCCAGTCTGGTCTTGAACCCCTGGCCTCAAGCCACCCTCCCACCTTGGCCTCCCAAGTCGCCGGGATTATAGGTGTGAGCCACCACAGCTAGTAATATCTAGGTAAATTTAATAAACAATTATTTTATTTCGTTAATTGCTTAATGGTCGTAAGCAAAAATCACAACATCATCTGGTATGTAGAGGTATATAAATACACAGAAAAACGTATCCTAAGAGGGGGATAAAAGATAAATGGTAGGCTGAGTGTGGTGGCTCACGCCTGTAATCCTAGCACTCTGGGAGGCCAAGGCAGGAGGATCACTCGAGCTCAGGAGTTCGAGACCAGCCTGAGCAAGAGCGAGACCCCGTCTCTAATAAAAATAGAAAAATTAGCCGGATGTGCTGGCACATGCCTGTAGTCCCAGCTACTCGGGAGGCTGAGGCAAGAGGATGCTTGAGCCCAGGAGCTGAAGGTTGCAGTGATCTATGATCACACCACTGCACTCTAGCCCTGGCAACAGAGTGACACCCCGTCTTGAAAATAAACAATAAATAAATAAATAAGATAAATGGTGGAAAAGAAACTTAAAACTCAGCAAATGTTAAGAAGAGGAAGAGCAGACATGCCAAAAGATGACAGACTTGGACAACACGTCCCAACATTACACCCCACGCCAGGAGAATTGACCACCGCTGGCACGATTTCCACAACTTTGGATCTACGTGGACACGCTCAAGCTCGAAGAGTGTGGGAAAACCACCTTCCTGCTATCGACGCCTGACATGGCTGGCGGATTGCGAACACCACGGGAGGCTGTTAGAGTCAAAAGAAGAACTGGATTCCCGATGACAGAGGAAACCATTGCTGATGTGCCTCCCTGATTCTTGGCAGTAAGATCGACAGACCCAAAGCCATGAGTGAAGAAAGGTGACGAGGGTTTGGTTTATGTGGTCAGACAACAGGAAGGGCAGCGTGTCCCGGAGAGCACTGAATGCCCAGCGCTGGGATGTTTTCATGTGCTTCTGCTCAAGAGACAAGGCTGTGGAGAGGCCGCCACTGGACGCCACCGTACAGCGGCTGACGCCAGCCCATACGGACCCAGGTCCCAACCTTGAGGCCTCCCCAGAGATGTGATCACTCAACGCGCGTAACTTGAATTCAGTAAACTTTTGTTGCTTATAGAACAGCTTTCTTTAGATTATTAATATCATATCGGCTGAGCAAATATGGACTCCTAGTCAGCTGTCAATGGAGACTTTGTAGAAAATGTGGACGAATTAACCACGTCCATAAATGAATTCCGTGATTACCGTGTAAAAGTATGCTTTGGACGAAAACTGGGAAGGAATCTATGGGACTAGCAAGCCACGCATGGCGGCAGACGCGCAGCCTGTTTAACACGTTTACAGTGAGTGCACTTGGTTTCCCGGTTTTACGTGGCAGAGAGGAGGTTGGTACTGGTTGGGAAAGGATGTAGGTCTTCAGAAAATGTCAGAACTGCTGGATGATACCAGTCCTTCCCGGGTCTAGGGACCCTGAACCCTCCTCAGCCTAGAAGCCCCTTAAAGAAGCCGACGCGGTCCTGAAGGGTCCCCTCAACAAAAGGCACCACGAGTCCAGACACAGCTGCACGGGGGCTCCAGCCCCACGGCTCCTGGCCGGAAACTCACCCGCGCTGGAGGAGTCCACGCTGAGCTCCAGCCGCAGCTCGCCCTGCTGCGCTGCCTGGGCCTGCTGCTCCAGCACCCGGTCTATGGCGTCCAGTCCCGAAGCCAAGTCGTGAGGTGTCAGGTCGAAGGATGCCGACTCCTCGCACATCTTCTCCTGGGAGCACAGGCGCCCGCGCCACACGTGGCAGGGCAGGAAGCTGAGCACCAGGTGCCCAGAGCCACGCCCCGAGGTCTTCCAAAGCCCTGTGGTCTCCAGGGCCAGGTCACAAGTGGGTCTGGACATGACCGTCTGGCCCACGCCAATGTTTAAAAATGACCATTTTACTCGAGTTGACAACGTTTCTTAATTGTAAAATTCCCAGCTTCTCTCAGAAGTCAGAAGACCTGGCCCATCATCTCCCACAGCAGTGAGTGGGACCAAGGGTGGACACATGGGGTCCTAGGCACCAGGCCCTGAGGCGAGAGGCCGGGGCTCCCACGGAGCCTCACCCAGGCTCCAGAGCAGCTGAGCACAGAGGACGCAAGCAGTCACCCTCTGGCAACACTCCGGGGAACACACAGCCCTGAGCAGTGGCCGCAGGGGCAGGGCAGGTGCCAGTGTGGGAGTGTGACTATGGCTCTCCACAGCAGCCCTCCCAGGGTCAGGGACACTGCAGGAAAGATGACGGGCCTGTGGTCGTCCTGGTAACAGAGCAGACAGAGGAGAGAGCCCAGGCCAGCCTGGTCCTACCAGCCAGCCAGAAGGAAAGGGTTTGGTGAGGGGCACAACCTCGGCCCAGCTGGCCAGCCCCAGGGAGGCATCTGACCCGCAGAAGGGGCAGCAGGCATACCTGGGTGGGCTTTGCTCGGAAGCCCAGGGCCTCAGGTTTGGACAGAGCTCATTCACAAGGGCTTGCGTTGGTCAGCAAGGCCGGGAGAAATAGCGGCGTGTAGGGCAGAGGCCAGTGGAGACTCACCACGTTGTGAGCTTCATCAAAGATCACGACTGTCCCCTTCAGGTCAATGTTGTGCGCCCTGCGACTCTACGAAACGGGACAAAGGGCTGCAGTGGAGCAGGACGGGGGCCCACAGACTGCAGGCTTGAAGAGCAGAGGGCAGGGAAAAGGGACAGAGGCACGAGGCAGGCACCAACGTCACGAGCACGGACCACAGACGCTCCCGGGGAGGACGTGGGGCGAGGCCCTCACGCCAGGCTGCCGGTTCAGGACAGCAGCCTGGCCACGCCTGCCCAGCGTTAACCAGCAACTCGACATCGGGCATCTGTCCTGGGCAGACACGCACACGGCACAAAGGGGCAGTGCCATGGTCAGAGAGATGGCCAAGGAGCCCCAGACCACAGTAGTCGGCAGCCACGGAAATGGAGGAGCCAAGGAGGTCCAAGCCTCGCGGTTCTCCCCCACGGCACACACTCAGGGAGACCTAAAATCCAACACGCAGCTCCCCGCCCAGAGTGTGAAAGAAGCAACCTGGGGTGGGGTCCGGCTTTGGTGTTTTTTTAGCTTAATTTTCATAAAACAAAACACTCATTTCAGGCACACGTTTGAGCTTTGAGAAACCTGTGCACTCTGTAGCCACCAGCCCTCCCTGCCCTTTCCAGCACCAGAGTCCTCCACGCCGGACCCTCTGGGGCTGGGCCGTGTGGCACCCGTGTACAGAGCAGCCGCACCGTTCCACACATGCACCAGCAAAGGACGAGACTTCTAGGTGTTCCACATCCCCACCCAACATTTATTTTAAGTCTCTTTAACTTTATTCATTTTAGTGGGAATGCATATTAGCTCCCAGTGGTTTTAATCTGCATCTTCCTTGTCCCCAGTGATGCTGGCAGTCTTTCCACATGCCAAAGTGGGCATTTCAACAATCTTGGTGAAATGTCTGTTCAAATCTTTTCCCAGGGGTTAACTGGGTTGTTCGTTTAGTTATGAGAGCATTTTACACACTCTGGTCAAAAGTCCTTTGAGGCCAGGCGTGGTGGTTAGCGCCTGTAATCCCAGCACTCTGGGAGGCCAAGGCGGGAAGATTGCTTGAGTTCAGGACCTTAAGACCAGCCTGAGCAAGAGTGAGACCCCGTCTCTACTAAAAATAGAAAAATTAGCCAGGTTTCGGGGCGCACACCTGTAGTTCCAGCTACTCAGGAGGCTGAGGCAGGAGGGTCACTTGAGCCCAGGAGTTGGAGGTTGCTGTGACCTAGCCCGGGGTGCCACAGCACTCTAGCCCAGGGTGACAGAGCGAGACTCTGTTTCAACAACAACAACAAAAGAACAAGAAGAAAAGTCCTTTGAAAGACAGAAACACAAAAGCATTTTCTCCCTTTCTGTTGCCTTTTGATTTTCTTAACTTTCCTAACCCTTTCAAAGAGTTGAAGCTTTAAATTTTGGTATAGTCCAGTTTTTGAATTTTTTCTTTATGACTGAGGCCTTGCATGTCCAACCTGAGAAATCTCAGCCTACCCCAAAGTTGCGAAGACCTCCCCCATGGCCCTTCCAGAACGTGCAGTCTTAGCTCTCCATCAAGGTGTCTGTCGTGTGGTATGAGGAGTGAGAGGTGTTCTCTCCAAATGGACCTCCAGCTATCACAGCACCATTTTTTGAAAAACCAAAACCAACTTTCCTTTCTCCACTGGATGACTTTGGCATATTTGGTGGAGACCAGTGACCACATGCGTGTGGGTCTGTGTGGATGGCTGTCTGCTCCCTGCTGTGTGTGCATCCTTGAGCCAGGGCACGCAGCCCTGGCACTGCGGCTTCGAGTCACCTTGAAACCAGGGAGGACGAGCCCTCCAACTTCATTCTTCTTCAAAGCTCTTTGAAAGCTTTTGCATTTCCACGAAAACATCAGAATCAGCTTATCGGTTATGACATACTTGTTCCAGGGCAGGGCCCTGCGTTTTTAGCAGCTTTCCAGTGGGTTCCCACCTGAAGTCGGCACTGAGCTAGAATTGCCAGCCGCAGCGAAGCTCACCAGTGCGCGGTGACCCAAACCTGACACTGCTCTCCAGGGCACGGCCACCTCCCACAGGGCTCTGCCATCACCCCAGCATCTACCCCTGCTCCAACCCTGCAGGCACCTCCCTTGGGCTTCTCTCCAACCCTGGGCCCCTCAGCGTCCCACCTCCTGGCACCACCTCTGCCCCACCCCTCTCCATTTCCCTTCAGGGCCCTTCAATGCCAACAGCTCAGGTGCTTACTCCTGCCTGTCTGCCCCCCAGAATCAAAGCCCCACTCAAGGGAGGCCGGCTGTCCGGAGCCAGCACGGTGGGCTCTTCATAAATACCCACCATGGGAAGGAAGGAATGAACAAAGGGATCTGGAAAGGACGCCACCCACAACGTCCCCATGACGTGACAGTAAAAGCTGCCAAACATGCAGGGCGTGATCCCACCTGCGCTACATAAAAGCAGGGGCACAAAAGCCTGCGGATAAACACAGCATGAGCAGGACAGGAGCAGAGGGTGTTCAGGGTTCCCGAGTTCCCCGCATCTCCCGCTGTCTGACCTGAGAGACGCTAAGCTGAGCTGCCAGGGCCAAGGGTGGGCCCTGGTCTGTGTGCTGCAGCCCAAGCATCTCCTCACTCCCACCAGCCTGCCCACTCCCAGGCCGCTCAGAAGGACTGACCCATGGCCTTGGCTGTTCACAGCTGCATCTGGCCAGGTTTTGAGCTCCTAACCAATGACAAAGGCGGGTCCTTCTACCCACGCCTGCTGCTCTAAGGGCCTGAACCAGCAAAGGCTTGAATGGCCCCTCCTGAGCCCGGTCACTCTCTTGACAGCAGGAATATCAGCTGCACGAGACTAAGTCCTCACCTTGGCATCCAACAAGTAATTGTACGGCATGAAGATGATGTCAGCTTGCAGTTTCAGGTTCCGGGAAAGGTAGTAGGGGCACACTCTGAGGAGAGAAGGTGCTGTGAGCACCACACGCAGGCTGCCAGGAGGCACAGCCACTACTCAGGGCCACCACATCCCCGGGCCAGGAAGGAGCCCTGGTCCTGCCTATGGGACCTTGACAGGAAGCTGGTGTCTGCCTGAGTTTTCAACCATGTGAATGTACCACCTATTTTAAAACTCTATGCAAAAAAAAAACAAAAAACCAAAAACCAAACACACCTCAACCCTACTCCTAGGTAGAGCTCATTAGGAAAAAAAACAACATACGAGCACTAAAAAAAGTATAACATTTTCCCTCGATGTAAGAAACTCTTTCTGATCACAACTTCAATCCCTGAAGCTATAAAGGTGGACAGACCGGGTGCAGTGGCTCACGCCTGTAATCCCAGCATTTCGGGAGGCTGAGGCAGGAGGATCACTTGAGGCCAGGAGTTTGAGACCAGGCTGAGCAACACAGTGAGACCCCATCTGTACACAAAATGAAACAATTAGCTGGGCACGGTGGTGTGCACCCATAGTCCCAGCTGCGTGGGAGGCTCAGCCCAGGAGTGCGAGGTTGCCATGAGCTGTGAGCCACTGCACTCCAGCCTAGGCAACAGAGCGACACCTTGTCTCAAAAAAACCCCAATTTTTCCAAATAAGATAAAAAAAAAAAGAAAAGAAACACATCCGCGCCTCCACACATCACGGGAGTCCGGCCGTGGGCAGACTCAGAGGCTCGGCCGCACCTGTGCTTGCTCCCGCTCTTGACCAGGTCCTCGATGTCCAGGATGGGGGTGGTTAGCTCCTGCTCCAGGCTCCTCCCTGCGGGCACCAGACAGGAGTAAACACACTCTCAGGGCCCATCGTGAGTCACGCAGACCCCAGGGGGATGCCCAGGACAGAAAGGCTCCCACACAGAGGGCAGTGTGGGGTACCTGCCACCTGTGGACACACCACAGAGAACCCACCTAGGCTCTCAGGCCCCCAGCAAAGGCCCCCCAGCCCAAGTAATCCCCAGGGAGCCTTGCACTGCACCCCAGGAGGCAGGCAAGGGCCCAAGCTCAGGGTCGATCACAGATGGAACCAACATTCCGAGGGTCCCACCCATCCTCTCCACCACGGACAGCCCCAAGATGGGACGAGAGTGGCCTTCTGGGGGATGGGGAAGAGCAGCCCCTCAGCCTGTCACCCCAGCCCACAGAGGCACCCGAGTCCTGTAACTGGCGGCACCGTCGCTTGGCTCCCTGCCAACTGAAGCAGGCCCCAAGTTTCCACCTGAAGGACGGCCAGGCCCAGGGCAGGGCACAGGCAGGGGCGCTGAGGCAGTGCCCACCTGCCCTTTGATCATGGTGGGGGCCAGGCCCCTCTCCTCCTGCCCACGAGCTGAGTAGTGGCCCGTCCCTTTCCTCAGGATGGCAGCCCCAAGAACAGGCACTACCTGCAGTGGCTGTGAGGCCCAAGCCAGAGAGGACTTCAAGGTGGGGGCTGTCCTTCCCCTCCCCCTCGGCACAGACCCCCCAGACTAGAACGACCAGAAGCACTTGCGGAGCCGCCTAAACACAGGCAGGCAGGGCCAGAGCCCTTTCCAACAAGCGCCCTGGAGTCTTAGGGAAGCCACATGTGAAACAGGGTCTCCCCAGCTCCCTCATGGCTGCATCCTGCCTGCCCCAGCAGGTGCCAGGCCCCTCAGGGGCAGGATGAGGCCCAGCCCTACCTGCAGAGGCCAGAACACACGGACACGCACGCGCCAGCAGTGAACCAGCCCCAAATACCCCCGGGACAGTGGGGAAGGCTGGAGAGGAAGAGCTGCCCCTCAGCAGCACGGCCGATGGGCACTCTGTGCAGCAGAGCAGGGGGGGGTGGGGATCAAGGAGGGGGCGAGAAGTGGGGGCCCAGCCCCAGCCGGCCCCGTGCTCTCTGCTCCACCTCCAGGTCTTCACGGGGCTGCAGCTCTCCCCCTGCTCACCCTGAATACACCTTCCCTTCCCCTTGGGCCCCTCCTGGGGCTGCAACCCAGGGCTGGGCAGCTGCTGGAGACCTGCCCTCGCATCCCATCTGGGGACAGACAGGTCTCCAAGCTGAACGACCCCCACCCCCCGGCAGGCCAGGCATCGAGAGAGCCCAAGCCAAGCGGGTGGGCTGGGGACTGGTCTGTGGCTTTTGGGACTGAGCCCACAGGGCTGAGGAGAAGAAGGATATAGTCAGAAGCCAACAGGCCAGCTGGGACAGGACCTCCTCTCTGCCGCGAAGTGGGAGTGGGGTCCACAGCCCAGGAGGCCGGCACGTGCACCTACTCTAGTGGGGTCTCGGCTGTTGGGGGCCCAAAGCTCCCTTAGCTCCCAGCCCCTCCCTCGGGTTCCTGGCCACTCCCTGCTCAGGGCCCCGTCGGGGAGGGCCAGGTGGCAGCGAGGAAGCTGACAGGCCCCACGTGCTGGCCCACAGGCGGCTGTGGAAAGCTGGCTGGGGCCGCCCCATCAGTGCTGCTCCAAGGCCCCCAGCACAGGCAAACAGGGCACCTGCTCCCCACCTGCTCTGCCAGGGCTGTAGGTGAAGGCAGCCGCGGTGGGGCAGAGAGGACGGCTCCTCAAACACGCACGTGTGGTGCCAGGGGCCGTGCAAGGGCAGGACTCGGGTGGGAGGGATTTAAGCAGAGGGGTGGACGAGGCGAAGGGAGTGGACACCATCAGGGCGACCGACACCCACAGGCCCGACGCGGACAGAAGCAGCAGCACGACACAGTCAGTGCTCTCCTCACCAGGGCCGGGACCAGCCGGGCACAGGCCAGCTGCCCTTGTCCAGGGCGGCCGCCAACGAAGCCCCTGCTCGGTGCTCCCTGCTGTCCCACAGACTGCTGCGTGGGCCTGGGGACACCCGGCAGGCACTCCCTCCTAGAGCTGGGCAAGGACAGTGGGGACGACAGCCATGGGGAGTTCCCAAACAGCACACCCGGCCCAGACTGTCTTCCAGGCATCGCTGAGATCGGAGCGGGCGGCTCCCTCCAGGATACCTGGGGGCACAGGCACATGGCCCCTTCTCTGGATGCCCGGCAGGCCTGGACAATCTCGGATCAGTGCCACCACACCAAAACACAGCAAACAAGAAGACGACAAGGAACACTCTCCCAGCGAGCTGGGGTCCTCCCTGCAGTCACCCTGTCTCTCCATGGGGCAGGCACGTGGACACTTGGTGCTGGGTCCTGGGGGACCGCCCAGCTCAGGCCTCTGGCAGGGGAGTGCCACCCTGAACACCAATGGCAGCTTCAAGGGCCTCAGCCCTGGCACACTGGACTCTCAACAAACGTCAGGGCAGACTGTCCCACAAGACTGCCAACGCCTCGTATGCGCTCCAGGGCCGTGTCACCCGAGCCCTCACACTCTGGGACAGGAAACAGAGGGAACCCTGATCTCAGAGAAGCTCAAGCCCCCTGAGCCACACAGTTCTGACTGCAGACGTGCTGTCCTCAGGGCACAAGGAACTGTAAGGGCTGCATCACAGCGAGGCTGCCCTGCCCCCGTCTCTGGGTACCTGAGATGAGCCCAGAAGTCCTTGACAAACAGGAGGGGCAGCCACGTGGGTGGAAAGACAGATCTGGAGAAAGGGCACTGGTGCCAGCCCCCCACTCTGGGCCCTCCACAGGCTGTGGGTGCCTGCGGTTACTATGGCAAGCTGCCCGGGACAGGCTGTTGTCACTAACCCTGTGCTCACTCACCCCATCTCTGGGTGAGGCAATCTGTCGGAGCCCCAAGGCCACTCCAGAATGGACTGCTAGGACTCAGCCTGGAGTCACGCTCAGGGCTGTGACCTCCTACAGCAAAGGGCACACGGCAAAGCCCACAAAAGGGAAAACGCTTGGCGTGAATTCAGGGAGAGATCAGACTCGGGTTCCAGAATCCCCAGTCAAGTCTTGCAGGACGACTTGGGGGCTAGTCACGGGGTCACCCTACTGCCCGGCACACACCGAAAGTCCAGCCTTCCAGAAGAGAAAGCAGGTGTTCAGCACAAACCCTACCATGTGCACAAAGCGTGCAGGCGCAGGCAGCGCCTCTTATCAGGAGGAAGCGGGAGCCTCCCCAAAATCCCAGTTCCCCGGGGCCAGCCCTGCCCCTGGCAGTTCTCGGACCTCCGTGTGAGCTCTTCCGCATGTAGCACTAACACGGGGGCCCAGCAAGTTGGGAGACGGTGCTGAGGACATGGCTGCACTGGCCGCCCCACGGGGCAAGAGCAAGCAGCTCACGAACCTCCGAGCTCAGCCCTTGCTCCGTGCCAACCCTGGCTTCGTCAAACAGCTTCTCACCTTCCACGTTGTTATAGAAGTGACAAGAGCGACTTGCCACCTTCTTGCGGCACAAGTGGATCTGCAGGAGGAAGAGCGGGGCGCGGCTCAAGCGATGGCCAAGAACCACCCACCAGCTCCTGCCCTGCTGCCCCTCAGGTGCCCCTTAACCCCTAGCCCCACCCAGCAGGGGGTATGGGGTCAGGAGCCAGCATCTGCTGGGGCACAGCCTGGGGCACACCCGCCTGGCAGAAGCCGGGAGCCCACCTGCACGTGGTTGCTCTCCTGCTTCTTCACCTCGGGGTGGAGGCACAGCTGCTCCCGGGAGCCCAGCACACACACCTTGGGCCTGGCAGAAGACAGAGCCACAGGGCTGAGAAACAACGACCTCCAAGAGCAGACGGACCAGTGTGGTCCAGCTGCATGGAGACCCACCGGAAACCTGGCGGCGAGACTCACAACTGGAATGCAGCCCAAGCTCAGGAGGGGATGAGGAGAAAGACGGGGACTGGGCAGGGGAGACGGGCCTCAAGGGCTCCACAGTGCCCCATCATCCGGCTCCCTTGCAGAGGAACCAGGGCGGGATACCAAGACTTGCGGAGCTCTGACAGGGCAGGGCTCCTCCCCTCCACAAGCGAAGTCGCATGGGGGTGCTGGTCCTGACCCACGCCACAGCCGACACAACAGACCTGGCAGGAGTTCGGGGAGCCAGCCCAAGGCCAACATGTACACACACAGCTGCTTTCTCTTGTGTGGTGGGCGTTGAGGACAGCCCAGCCTCACCGTACCCCTGAGCATCCACACGCTGCAGTTCTCAGGTGGGGCCAGAAAGAACGTCATCGTCCACAACGCAGCACAGGCTGTGGGCCCAGCACCTCACCAGGTCCCTCTGGGCAGCCCTGAGGCAGGAGTGAACCTGCCTAGCTCACCGGTAGGAGGTGTTCCGGAGCTCGCCGATGACCTGTGTGAGCTGTGAGTGGGTCCTGGAGGCGTAAATGACCTTTGGGATGTCCGTGTAGCAAGCTGTCCAGGCACAAGGAGGCACAAGAGGTCATGGTATGAGACAGTGTTCTCCCGTGTGGGTTCAACACAGGCAGTGATGGGCTAACTCGGCCCTGTAGGCGGCTAGGAATCTAACACCCCAGAGGCTCGTGTACCAGAAATGGGCTAAGTGGGTAACTGCAGTGCCCCAATTCAGCAAAAAGCCCCAGCCCTGGGCTTATACCCAGGATGGGGAGAAATGATACGGCAGCTACAGAATCCTCCTTGCTCCAGCTCTGCCTGAGAGATGGTCAAAGTCCTGGGGGCTCAGCCCCTCCTCAGCTCCATCCCTCTCCTTCCATCCCCACACACAAGGCAGGGAGAGCCCCGGGAAGTAGGGTCACCTATGGGGTCTCCATCAGTAGCAGCGGCGTTCCCCCAGGATGACAAGGCCCGATCGAGGAAAAGCTCCCCCTGCACCCTCTCGGCAATCTTGCGGGCAGAGATGGCGTCTCGGAGGTGTTCCCGCCAGGCCAGCGTGGTGCACAGGAGGCAGAGTGTCTTCCCTGTGCCCGTGGGGCTCTCCAAGATGCCGTTCACTCTCTGAATGGAGTTGGGGGCAGGGTTGTGAGGAAGCAGGTAGAAGCGAGGCCACGCGCCCCACCCTGAGACAAGCCCCCGGCAGCCTGTGGGGCAGCTCTCAGCAGATACGCAGCCCACTGTCTGGGGCAAAAGGGCCCAGGGGACTGCGGCTAAGTCCACACGATACTTTCTACTCTTACCCCAAAGGCCCTGGGTTAATTCAGCCCTCATTAGCAAACAATTCGCAGAACATTACCTAAAATGTTAATATAAATAGTAAGATGACTAATTAGGTGGCAAGCCTCAAAATAGGAAATTATTCTGAGTTTCTAGATCCAGAAGTTTACACTGCCCTATCTGAACAGAATCTGATGTCCTACATACGCGCTCTCAGATGGGAGCCTGAGCAGAAAACTCGGGGAGGGAGTGTGAGCAGGGTACAAGGGCACCTCAAGAAACCCAGCAGAAAGCACCTGCCCCACTTCCACCTCCCTGCACACCCCTGAGGTTCAAAGACTTCCCAAAGTGAGGGCTGGATACCAGTTGCCTCTGTATTGGAAATGCTTCCTAAATGCCACCTCCTCAGAGAGGCCCTCAAGGCACTCCCAAGCCTATCACCACCAAGGACTATGGCTTTTGTTCACTGTCTCTCCCACCCCACCTAGAGTGTTAATACTTGTTAGGACTAAGGCTATCTTTCACACAGCAGGGCCTGGCTGAAACGGACAGGAGGGAAGAAGGACATCCGGCCCTTGCTGAAGCTCCGCCCGCACTGACTCCTATCCCGGTACAAATTCCTCAGGGTGGCAGCTTTACCTTCTGCAGACATTCCAGGACCTTGGTCATGTATTCCTGTTGGCATTTGTAGGGCTGGAATGGGAAATCCACTGTGACACCATTCAGGATTATCTTGGGCATATCAGACTCTTCTCAGGAGGGCACAGATGTTGGCTGAGATGCAGACTGTTTGCTGGTGAGCAAAAACACCCTCTGAACATCTCAGGGTCTCGGCCACTCCAGGTAAGTGATGCTGGCACGTAGCACCAGGAGACAATGTTGTTCTCTGCAGAATCCCTATGGCACAGACTTGGGGAAGACAACAAGACTCTATTTGCAGCCAGCCCCCCAGGGGTACCAGGCCACACCACACCTTGCCAGGCATTTCAGTAACTCCCCCCATGGAGAAGGTCAGAAGGCAAACCTGTTACAGCCCATCACAAGGAGCTTTGGGGAGGGGGGCGGGGGTGAAGATGCAAATGAGTGAGCCCTGCCTTGTTCTCCCACCCAACTCCATCCTGCTATGGAAGAGGTGACCAGGCTCACAAAAATAACAAGAGCCCAAGCTGGGCACGGTTTTACAAGCTCTACCTGCAATAATTCAGATACTTCCACAAGAGCATGAAAAGTTAAAAACCTAGCAGCACCTTTCTCGGCCTGGGGAGGCACACCGTGCAGAGTGGAGTGTCTAAACCTCCTGCCCCGTGTCTCCAACCCTGTGCTCCCCACGCTGGCTGGGGACTATTCTCCGTCCCGCCCAGGTAGGCAACCAAGTGTAGCCAAAGTTGCGAGAGTATCCTGGGTGCCAATCCGTGCGGCACTCAGCAAGTCGCTCATCTTCTCTGAGTCTCAGTCTCACCTGCAAACTGGTACTAACAGACCAGATGCCTAAACGCTAAATGACGGCCCTACCCTCCGGCCCCATAAACCACCGCCGAGGCCTGGCTCCGCAGACGCCACGGCGCCCAGAGCCCAGGGGCGCGGGGAACTACAAGCCCCAGAACGCAGCGCAGCGCGGCCCGGCCCGAGACAGCCACTGCCGCGGCGCGGGGCCTGCCGGGAGCCGTAGTTTCGGAAGCCGCCCGCGAGCCGCTTCGTAAAGGCCCCGTTGCAGGATCTCTGCGACTCACGGCTCACTTGTCTCCGCGGGGAGCCTCCCAGAACCTCCCCAGATTCCTGGGGAATCTCAGGAACTCTGCCGACTCCGGCCAGAACGCCTCCACCACGTTGTCAGCCGTCAGCCAATTCGGAATTGGCAGTCGAACGCAACGCACTTCCGTCCCCACTTCCGGTCCGCTCTTCTGTGCTCCCGGCGGAAACCGTTCCCCAACAGAGGGGGCCGGTGTGCTCTCAGGCTCCCGGAGGTCCTCAGGCTCCTAGTGCGTTCTGCGTGCAGCGCCTTGGTCCTTCCTCTTCCTTGATCCTGAGCCCAATAAACGCCACTTCCGTCGCCCGCAGGCAGGAACGTGGGATCCGCCGTCTTCTCCCTCAAGTCATCCCGCAGCAGGGTCTCCATTACACTACCACCTCCTCAGGCCAACCCACCACCATTGCCCAGACAACTGCAGAAGCCTCCTGTGATTTCCCAGCCTCCTCTCCAAACACCCAGAGGCATCTTTTTTCTTTTTTTTTTTTTTGAGACAGAGTCTCACTCTGTTGCCCAGGCTGGAGTGCAGTGGCCTCAGCCTAGCTCACAGCAACTTCCAACTCCTGGGCTCAAGCAATCCTCTTGCCTCAGCTTCTGGAGTAGCTGGGATTACAGACACGCACCAGCACGCCCAGCTAATTTTTTTTCCTCTGTTTTTAGTTGTCCAGCTAATTTCTTTCTATTTTTAGTAGAGATGGGTCTCGAACTCCTGAGCTCCAGGGATCCTCCCGGGATCCTCCCACCTGGGTCTCCCAGAGTGCTGGGATTACAGGTGTGAAACACCACGCCTAGCCCAGAGGCATCTTTTGAGTCTGAGCAGACTGCTTTCCTTAAACTCTGTAAATGGTGTAACCAACTCCATAAGCAAAAAAACGTTTTTTATTGTTTTTTTGTTCTTTTTTTTGTAGTTCTCTTATGTTTCAAGCTCCCAGGCCACTAAAATTTACGGAGCAGAACTGTGTAACTTTCTGTTGCGCAGACACAATCCCTTTTGAGTTTCTTTCCCAGAAGTGGCGGGGCCTCCTTGTAGTCACGAGATAACTACAAAGCCTCGCACCACCTGTTTGTCTGGAGAAGACAAGATAAGTGACACCCACCACAGATTGTACCCAAGGACACACTGAGCCTGCACACAAGGCTGAGAGAATGACCAGTGTTAACCCCTGGCTCATTATAATACTAAAATCCCCACCCCAGGAGGGACTTCTCTGCCATTTTTTGATCATGGGATGTATGTGCTAGCATTATTCCTCACTGTGCTTGCATGCTCCATACTCCACCCCAAACACATAGCGATGGTCCCTTCTCTCATGCATTACTCATTTCACCTCCAGAAAACCCCCCAACCCTGGTGGTCGGGAATCCAGCTGTAATAAATGGTTTCTTCCTTGACAATCCTTGCTGTCTCAGTAATTGGCTTTCTGTGTGGTGAGCAACAGCAAACCCCCCTTGTGGGTTAGTTAACAATGGCTGCCCCTTGCCCAGGCCCTGTCTCCTGGGCAAGCCCTCACCACCTCCTCTCCTTACCCTCCCCTCAGTCCAGCTGCTGTTCCAATCAGTGTACCCCACTGGTCAGGGGAGGCCCTTCTGAGTCCTCACAACCCAGCACTAGCTGGCAGTCAGTGGGAGATTTCAAGAGAGAGGTCCACACAGCTCTGTGTGGCCAGCCTGGCCATCAGAGATGTCTCAGGTGACCTCAGCAGTCCCAAAAGACACTAGGAGGAAGTTGATGCTGCAGCGACAGCCCATGGTCAGCAGGCAACATTAATGTCCAGATGCTTTTCCACCGATGGCACATGTGTGTGTCACATGTGTGCCCATGCTCATGTGTGAGATCACACTCAGGGAAGCAAGCCCCTGGCACATGCTGGCACCTACCCCCACACACCTGTTCAGATGAAGGAACTGTACAGCATCTATCTCAGACTCTCAGCAAGGGGTTGGAGAAGATAAGGAGACCTGGGCACACACACTTGCTGAATAGCCACCAAGTACAGGGGTCAGAACCACCCTGCACCCACTGACACGTTTGTCCTCCTGGCAATGTCTGAGATAGGTCCTTTCATTACACTTCACATGTGAGGAAACTAAGCACAGGGTAGTTAGTAAATTGCCCAAAGCCTGCCAAGACCCTTTGCCTCCCACACCCCATGTCCTGAGAGCAGCGGCCAGAGAAGGCTGCCCCGCAGATGGATGAGAAGTCCGAGTCTGCCAATAGGTGCCTGCTCATTGCCAGTTGCTATAGGAGTGCTCCTCCGGGCCCCGGGCTATGGGGAACTTCTGTACATCCACCCTTGCCCTCTTATGGCTGATGTGTTCCCAGCCTGGCATATAGGAGGTGCTTGACAGCGTCTGTGGAATGACTCAATGCCCTGCAGGGCCCCTCCTGGGAAGGTCCGGGGCTAGTTTCTGGAGGTCAGCATAGAGGTCTGATCTATAAAGTCACAGTTTAGGAAAACCATCTTTGAGATGGCTGTTCATGAACCTACAGTTGGTCTTGGTGAGAAGTCAAAATCTGCTCCAAGGCCTGGCAGCATATGGGGGCAAACATTCAGTACACCTGCTGTGTGCTCCTACCAGTGCACACCAACTGTGTGAGCTGATTGTGTGCCTGGCACCGTGCCAGGGGCTTCCCACACAGCTGGTCCCTGTGGTCCGGATGAGGACACAGGGGCACAGAGAGAATATGCCCAAGGTCACAATTAGCCTGAGGCATGGCAGTCCTTTGAGCCTGCCAGGGCAGGTTCTGCCTCATCTACGTGAGAAGGCTCTGGAGGACACTGCTCTTGATGCCAGCACCTGGAACTGGAAACCGGAGTCTGTCTGAAGGACACTGACCATCCCATCAACAGCTGTGGTGACCAACATAGAAGACATGGTTGCTCTGTTGGGAACAACTTTGTGGGCTTCTGCTGCTTTCCTGCTCTTTCCCAGGGCTGAGTTCCTAGGCATGGGCCCAGGGGTCTACACCTCTGTGCATGTGTATTAGCTTCACATGGCTTTGTAACAAGTTACCATAAACTCGACAGCTTAAAACAACTCTCATTTATTAGCTCATAGTTCTTAGTATTCCAAGGCTGAACCCAAGTTTTCAGCTGGGCTGAGTTCTCATCTGGAGGCTCTGGGGGTAAACCTGCTTCCAAACTCATTCTTTCTTTCTTTCTTTCTTTCTTTTTTTAAGAGACAGGGTCTTGCTCTGTCACCCAGGCTGGAGTGCAGTGGTGCAATCACAGCTCATTGCAGCCTTAAACTCCTGAGCTCCAAGTAATTCTCCTGCCTCAGCCTCCTGAGAAGCTGGGACTATTGGTGTGCACCACCACACCAGGCTAATTCTTAAAAATTTTTGTATAGACAGGGTCTTGCTATGTTGCTCAGGCTCAAGCTCATTCTTGTTGTTGGCAGAATTTACTTCCTGTGGTGGGAGGCCTGAAGCCCCCATTGTCTTGCTGGCTGTCAGCCGAGGCAGCTCTCAGATCCTTGCCACGTGGCCCCTCATCTTAGCAACAGAGAACCTTCCTGGTTTTGAGTCCCTCCCGCCAGAGAAAGCGTTTTTAAAGGGCTCCTGTGATTGTGTCAGGCCCACCCAAGGGTCCACTGTGTCACACAATATAGCTGAATCCCAAGCATCAAACCCACCATACTCACAGTCGCAGGGAGGATGCAGGCCTGCACACCAGGGGGGCAGTGCTCCCCGGAGCTGCCTTGGAACGTGGCCGGCCATGGGGTGCTCCCGGTTGCTGGGTCTGCTCCAGGCTGACTGCTGGTCCTTAGGCTTGTACCTGGCTCTCGCCTTTCTGAGCTGGCCTCATCTGCCTGCAAGTCTCCCGAGGTTTCCCAGGGTTTTATCCCAGCCCTACGACTCAATTGCTTGTGGGGCAAGCACTCCACTAGGCCTCAGTGGCTCCATCCCTAAAACCGGGGTGGCACTCCTGCTGTCTGCCAGGATCCCTTTGGGGCTAAGAGGACAGCAGGAGGCAGGACAGGTGCCCCCCACCTCACTGAGTGCCCCCCATCTCACTCAGCTCCAGCGCCTCTCCGCTGGGTCCTGGCACCATTGTCTCATCTTACACCAGTGGAACAGACGCCCAGGGAGGTGAGGAACTCACGCTGGGTCACACAGCCAGTGACTGTCGGAGCTGGGGTTGGAACCCACCTCTATCTCTGTCAAAGCCCTGTTCTAGCCTCACCGCCTCCACTTGGCCTGGTCTCTGCTCAGGGCCCGCCCATCCTCCGGGATCAGAGGAGATGCCCCCTTGGAGGGCTTCCAGGTCAGCACCCACCCTGTGTTACCCGACATCCTTTCCTCTCAGCGGACCTGGACACAATAGGCACCATCCCAGCCTTGCCCATGGCGAAGGGCTCTGAGGCCCTACCCTGCAGTGGACCCCTCCCCTCCTCCTTGCTCCGCCCACCCTGGGGAATGGGGGCTTGTCTCCACCGTCCCCTCCCCACCCAATCCCACCCCGGCGCACAAAGCCATGTTGGGGGGCCCGGCGGGTCCAGGGCTGTGAGGGGTTGGAGGATGGGCATCTCCTCTCCTGGTGACGGGCGCATCGAGGCGCTTCTCTCGCCCTCTCTGTCTCCACCCCTCCTTCTCGCTCTCCGCCCCTCCCTCTCTCTCTCCCCCTCTCTCCCTCCCCGCCTCCCGCCCGCGCTCCCTCCCGTCCCGGGCACTGCAGCAGCCGCCGACTGCAGCTCCAGCCGCCGCCCGTCTCTCGAGCTCCGCAGCGCCCGCCGCCGCCAGCACCATGGCCAGCACCGTGTCTGGTAGGCGCCCCCGGCCGCGGGCTTCCTGTGGCGGCGACGGGTCTGAGCTGGGGCCATTGTCTGGCCTCGGCTGACGCAGGAGCTGGTTGCGGACTTGGTTTTCCCGTCTGGGGCCTTGCGCGTGGCAGGACCTGCAGGAGCCGTGGGTCTGGGAGACCGGGTGCCCCAAGGGCAGGGACTGCGGCGACCGCAGGGCGGGTGTGGGCCGCTGGGCAGGGGCCGCGCTCGCGATGGGGGCGGCGGGCGTGGGGGCACATTGGCCCTTCGGGCGCCGCTGTGCCAGGCAGGGCACGACTGCGGCAGTGTGGCCCCGAGGACCCGGGCGCTGGCTCGTGACCCTGGTGGGCGCGCTGGCGTGTGGGGGCGGTGTCCCCTGAGAGCCTGGCGACCTTAGATCTTGGTCCCACTGTGCCTTCGCCGGGAGGAGGGGAGAGGGCGGGACCCTCTGCAAGAGCCCCTGCAGAGGACAGGGAGGTCTCTGCGCCAGTGGAGCGCGGGGGGCTGGAGGAGGGAGACCAGAGCCCGCTGGATGGAGCGAGCCGGGCAGCGCCAGTATCTCGCGTCGTCGTCCCCCCCGCCACCCCTCCCGCCCCATTGCTGCGGGCTTGGGACTACCGTCCGCGACGCCAGGGCCACCTGCTCTGGTAGGAAAAGCCACCGCCCTTTGCACCACCGGGTTTGGATTGGAGAGGGGCTGCTGCCATTTCCAAACCCAAGATGAGAGGGCTCTGCTCCTCCCTCGCCCCTCGGTCTCCCGCCCTGCCTACCTCCGCCCTCCTGGCCTGCGTCTGGGGAGGGCTCTGGCCGGGTCTCGGGCACAGGCGCGGGGCGGATACTGGGTGCAGGGGTTCGCCCTACCCGGAGGGCTCTACTCCGCCCGAGAGCCCCCCTCATCTTCCCGTCCCAGCTCTGTGCGCTCCCGCCCACCTTTCCTTCTGCCCTGGGGACGGGTCACCGCGGTCCCCTATCCCCAGCTACCTGGGTTCTCTCCCTGTGGCCAGCTTCCCGCAGAACTCCGCCCGCCCACGTGTGCCCCACCCCGTCCCTCAGGCCCAGTGTGCTCGGAGACTCCAGGTGACCTCTGTACTTGTCTGGAGGGGACAGCGTGTATCAGTGACGACGTCTCTCCACACCCTTTCCGAGGGTCTTGTCCATCTGGGCTTCACCCGTGCCTCTCCCCTCACACACCCCTAAAGACATTGGGAGAGACTCTCAGCAGACTGGGACTCTCCTCCTGCACCTGAGGGCAGCTCTGTCCCTTCCATGGTCCCACCCCCGCTGAGATCCGGCTGCAGGTCCTGCTGGCCACCTGGGCCTGGGCCTGTGCAGGGGCTCCGCTGCTGGGGCTCGCTTTGCACTGCCTGGCCATCTTTGGCGCCCTTCAGGCACCCTGCTCCTCACACTGCTGTGGGCTCTGGCTCATTTTCAGCTCCTTATGCAACTCAGTCTGATCTCCTTGAGCTGTGTGGCCTTGCACAGGCTACTAAACCTCTCAGGGCCTCAGTTTCCCCATCTGGAGGGAGAGGATAGTGACGGCATCCCCTGCCCTGGGCTTGTTCTGAGGGTTGAATGAGATATTTCAGGAGGGATGCTTGGCCCGTTGCCTATCAAGAGGTGAGTGCCTGCTCCATGCCAGGCAGCCTGACTGCTGTAGCCACATTTCCCAGAGTTTCCTGCCCAGAGAACGGCAGATCCACTGGTGGTTCCCACCGGCTGTCTCAACACTGTCTGAGGCAGCCGACCAGTGACAGACGGGCAGCCTGGGTGACAGTGAGCTCCGTCTGTCAGGGAGCAGTCCGCAGCAACCTCCAGGGCCCTTCCAGGGGTGAGTGGCCATTTGTGGCCTCCCTGCCCTCCCAGTTCTGGAGAGACCCTCCCTAATGAGGCCCCCTAACAGGAACATGCATGCAGTCAGAGGCCCAGGCTCGTGACTGGGCTCTTACCCTGGCATGCTGTGTGACTCTGGATGGGCCACTTGCCCTCTCTGAACCTTTTTCCCTCCTCAGTAGAAATAAGGCTGATAAGGGCATCCACTTTGGCTGGCTGGACCTGAGGGTCAGCTGGGAGGATGGGTGTGATGCTCCCAGCCCTGGGAGCAGCGATTACTGTTACCATGCTATTATAGGCTAACCTGGTGCTGTTTTCTTACTCCTGCATATGTAGGATCTGACCATCCGAAAGGCCAATATGCACTTTTAATGTCTAATATGAAGTGGAGGAGAGAGATGAAAGCAGCCCAACTTTTGGCAGAGAATTGTTTTCTTAACGATTCCCTGCAGTCAGTCAGTGGAGGGGAAGAAGAACCCTTGGTGGGAGGTTAGAAAGGAGGGAGCCGGAGGGAGGGGGTGCCTCGAGTTGTGTCCATGGAGAGGTGGCCTGGATGGGTCTGGGCCTCGGCCTCCTTCTCTGCAATGAGAGGCAGAAGTCATGCTCTTTAAGCCTCTCCAGCTCTGAAAATACAGATAGGACCTCCCGCCTTGCACTGTGGCCAGGCCTGGCCCTGTTCTCCACCAGCCCACGGGCAGGCTTTCCCCTGTTCATTCTCTCTGAAGTGCACTGGTTCCTTACCTGCCTGCCCCTCTCACCTCCCAGGCCCTTCCTGCAACAGTCCTGTCTCATCTGCTCCCTGAGGGTCGGTCTTCTGGGAAGGAAGTGCCTCACAGGCCATCAGCCTAGAAGAAATGAAACCAGGGATGCTCCATGACCATCGGGTGCAGAGCTGTGTCTGTCCCCTGGTCAGAGCCATGACCTTCGAGAGCTCTGACCTGTCAGCAGCCCCTTCCCCGCTTCTTTCCTAATGGTGCAGGTGCTCACACCTGCCCCCCAAATTGCTGCCGGCCACCCTCCCCATGCTGCGTGACAGCTAACTGGAAGGAAGCCTCCCTGGTGTTCGTCCTTAAACTTTTCCTCTGTAAGGAACCTGCAGCTCTTCTTCCAGTGAAAATTTCAGGCTCACAGCAGAGAGAGATTTGAGCGGCTGTCAGGCCCAGAGTCCCGGCCTGTGAGGTAGACCCATTTAGGGTTTTTGACATGTGATGAGAAAGGATGATCTGAAAGGTCAAAACTGGGGGCTGGGGTCTGTTGGCAGGGACGTGGGTGCTGGCAGAGTCAGACTTGGAGGGGCCGAGTCCCCTCCTTCCTGCCCTCTCTCAGGACCCAGGTCTGTGCCCCTCCAGCCCAGATTCCCTCTTGCCCCCTCCCCCACCCCCCAGCACAGGGCTGGCTCCTCCAAACGTTCGCTGAGTCTCCTGACCTGCTGCCACCCACAGCTGTCACACCTTCTGACTCCCTCACCACACATCCTGGGGTATACCCCTCTTCCTCCTTTTTTTTTTTTTATTGAGACAGAGTCTCACTCTGCTGCCTGGGCTAGAGGGCTGTGGTATCATCACAGCTCACAGCAACCTCAAACTCCTGGGCTCAAGTGATCCTCCTTCCTCAGCCTCCTGAGTAGCTGGGACTATAGGGGCGCATGGCCACGCCTGGCTAATTTTTCCATTTTTTGTAGAGATAGGGTCTTGCTGTGTTGCCCAAGCTGATTTTGAACTCCTGACCTCAAATGGTCCTCCCACCTCAGCCTCCCAGAGTGCTGGGATTACAGGCATGAGCCACTGTGCCGGGCATCTTCCTCCTTTTTAAAACTAACTCTTAATAATACACAAATAGGTTTTTCTTGTAAAAAAAAAAAAAAATAAAACCTGACAAATCAGCCCAAGTCCCCTGTGAGAACTCCTCCCTGCCGATCCGTGACGAAAATGGCTACAACATGTGTCTGCCCTGCTTCCCAAGGCTGGTCCTCCCCCAAAGGCTCTCCCTTGTGCTTGCTCACTGTAGGGCTCCTTTCTGCTACCTCTACCGCCTGCTGCGCTCCGTGCTGCTCTCTCCGGAAAAGTCTGGGACACCAGGAAATTTAGAGCAAGGAAGACCATTCTTATGGTCCCAGACGTCCCAGCTCACACAAAGGGCTCGACTCTTTCTGCAGGTGTCCTGTTTCTGTGCCAACGGTTTTCTCAATTTCACATCAACTCGGTTTAAAAACATTATCTTCTGTGACACTTGATCGAAAGATTTCTTCTTCATATGAACACTTGTCCAAGTTCTTGTCCATCCCCTTGAAGGATGCTGGATTCCCTCTTCCTGGAGGGTCTCTCTGAGCCCTCTGCCTGCTCCCGCTGTGGGCACAGGCACATGGGTCCCAGAGCCTCCTCGTCGTTGGGACCTGCTGGCGTGGTGGGAACAGCACACAGCACCTGGGGTTGCACTTCCAGGAACACTGGGCACGTCACCCCAGCACCCTGGCCCCACTGCCGTCCCTGTTGAACAGGGTGACTGTATTGGGTTCACTTTGGAGTGTGGATCACAGGGAATAGACCATGAGGAGCTCAATTATTTTCATTCTGGGAACAGGCATCTTCCCCTTCCTCTGAGAGGACTCAGGGCCACAGTGGGCAGCTGAGACGGTGGCTCATGCGCGCCTGGTCTCAAAGGGCAACAGGTCCAGCCATGGTGCTGAACGGACAGCTCCCTCCCCTTTGTCCTCAGTGGCTTCTGTGGCCCAAGGCCAGCCTTACATGGGCAGTGAGTGTGTGTCTGGTGAGGGCCTGCTTCCTGGTACGCAGGCAGGCAGCCGTCTTCTTGCTGTGTCCTCAGCGAGGGGTCTCTCTGGGGTCCCTGTCATCCCATTCAGGAGAGCCCCACCCTCCTAATCACCCCCAACGGCCCCACCCTGGGGGCAGGGTTTCAACATGCAGATTTGGGAGAAGCGCCAACATTCAGACCACAGCAGGCAGGGAGAAGCACACACAAGAGCGAGAGATGGGGATGGGGACACAGACCGGCGCAGAAGAGCGAGACTCACAGACGTGCTGAGAGAGAGAGAGAAAAAAAAAGGGAGAAGGGGAAGAGGGAAGCCAGGCAGAGACAGAGAGAACCAGAAAGGAGCTATGCCCGGGAGAGTCAGAGCCCACACCTGGAGGTGTAGAGGGTCAGAGATGTGGACACAAAAGAGGGCGTGGTGAGCAGCCCTGCATCTCACAGGGAGACTTACCAGAGGCAGGGAGGGAAGGGAAAAATGGGGGCCTGCGGGGCAGGACTGGGTGGTGAGGGTGAGGGCGCCTGCTCAGCCTGGCTTGTGCCCGCAGCCTACAAGGAGAAGATGAAGGAACTGTCAGTGCTGTCACTCATCTGCTCCTGCTTCTACACACAGCCACACCCCAACACCGTCTACCAGTACGGGGGTGAGTGTGCCCCAGCTGCCACTGGCTCTGTCCGACAGGGCCTGCCCACCTCCCCTGGTCCCCGGCCTCTCGTGGCCTCTGAACACCCCTGGCCTGGCTGGCTTCTAGAGAGGGAGGTTCTTGGGGGCTGTCCTGGGGGCTCAGGCCTGCACCCCTCCCTCAGTCTGCCCCCTCTGGCTGGGCCTCCTGAAGCCCCTGTCTGGTCTTTCCCTGCAGACATGGAGGTGAAGCAGCTGGACAAGCGGGCCTCTGGCCAAAGCTTCGAGGTCATCCTCAAGTCCCCTTCTGACCTGTCCCCGGAGAGCCCTGTGCTTTCCTCCCCGCCCAAGAAGAAGGACACCTCCCTGGAGGAGCTGCAGAAACGGCTGGAGGCAGCCGAGGAGCGGAGAAAGGCAAGGAGACCCCCACCCCACTTCAGGCCATGGCAGACGGCCTCAAGGTGCAGGGCGCTCCAAGCCCCCTGCTTGGCCAGAGCATTGGCCTGGGACAGAGAGGGGTTCCTGGCTCCTTGGAACTCCTCCTGAGAGATCAGAATGGGGTGGGAGGAGGCAGGGTCCCAGCATGGCAGCCAGCTGGAGGCAGATTGGGGGGCGGCACCCTGGGGCATAGCTAGTGGGTGTTAGGTGATGGTCTCCAGGGTGGAGCCTGGGGACACGAGGTGGGGACAGCCCTCTCCTAGGCAGGAAAGTGAGAAGGAAGGGCCTCGCATCTGAGGACCAGGAGTTGGGGGCTGCTGGAGAGCTTGGTGGGGCCCTGGGAGAAGTGGGGTGGACTCCAGGCCCCTCCCTGCTGCTTCCCCTCACACTGGCCCCCGTGAGACTGAAGTGCACAGAGAGAAGGCTGTGCTCCGTGGGGTGCCACCCTGGAGCCCATGGCCATCAGGCAGGGAAGTGGCTGGGTCCCACTCTTAGCAGGTCCCAGTGAGACCTGGGAACCCAGGCTGCATGGGGTAAACTAGTAGGGACTGGCACATGGTGGGGGCCCAGCAGATATCCCGCCCTCCTCCCAGGGGTCACCAGGCAGCCCCTCCCCCAGCAGGGCCAGGCAGTGTGGCGCCAGCAGCCCTTGGGGACCCTGGGGACTCAGACCTGGAGTGTGCGAAGCACCTGCTGGGTGCTCAGAGGGCGGATGTGTGGGGAAGAGAGACGGAGAGAGCTCAGTGGCAGCCCACAGGTTTAGAACTTCTTGCGCTCCCTCAGTATTCCCTGGACTTCAGAGGGGCAGACAGCAGGACAGGGCTTGCCTTGCGTGCGGGCCGCCGGGCCCAGAGAGCAGAGGGGCAGCTCTTGGGCCAAAAGCGCAGACGCGAAGGGCCTCCTAGCGAGCGGGACTTTCAGTGCCAAAGCCTGAGAAGTCCCAGGCAAAGCGGGACGAGGTGGTCACCCTCGCTGACGGCAGGTGCGGGCGCCAGGGGAGGCCGCGGGCAGGTGCGGACGCCGGGCGTGCGGACCCGGTCCCGCTCACGCGCGCGCCCGGTGCAGACGCAGGAGGCGCAGGTGCTGAAGCAGCTGGCGGAGCGGCGCGAGCACGAGCGCGAGGTGCTGCACAAGGCGCTGGAGGAGAACAGCAACTTCAGCCGCCTGGCGGAGGAGAAGCTCAACCACAAGATGGAGCTCAGCAGGGAGCTCCGCGAGGCGCACCTGGCCGCGCTGCGCGAGCGGCTGCGCGAGAAGGTGCGGGCGGCGGGCACGCGCGCTAACTCGGGCGCGCCCCAAGCACGCACGTGCGGGGCGAGCTGCCCGCGGGCGGGGCTGCTGGGGGGGGGGCCCGCGCCCCAGACCCGTGCTGTGGCCGGCCCTGCTCACCGGTCCCCGGCCACCGTCCTGCTCAGACCGCGGGAGAGGCGCGGCCCCCTTGTCCGGACCCCCTGGGGCGGCCTCTGCTGTCCTCCCCCGGACGTCCCCGGTCTCAGGCCCCGCCCCGCCCTCAGCCCCGCCCACCTGTCCCCGCAGGAGCTGCATGCGGCCGAGGTGCGCAGGAACAAGGAGCAGCGGGAGGAGATGTCCGGCTAAGGGCCCTGGACGCGGCGGTGGCGCCTGGATCCCGAGATGACAGGAAAACACGTTCGGGTTTCGGTTTCGTTTTGTTCAACCTGTCTAGATGCAACTTTCGTTCCTCTCCCCTCCCCCACACTCCCGGCTTCATGCTTCGCTTCCCGCGCCCCGAGCTGTCCGGTCTTTGTGGCGAGCTGGCCACGCTTCCCCGGCGGACCCCCAGGCGTGCGACGCGGCCTCAGTCCAGACGCCAGGCCGGGCGGTGGCCGGCGGTGGCCGGGGTCCCCCGGGGCCGTTTCCGTGGGCGCGGTGGAGACCTTACTAAGCGCAGCGGCACGCGCCTGGTCAGCACCGCGTCCCGAGGCACGTGCTCCGAGCCAGCTCCCCACCGGACCGCAGGCGGGGCCTAGGCACCTGCGTGTCCTGCGGGGAGGGCTCCGCACGGGGAGGGGAGTGGCCGTGGAGGAAAGCGCTGGGCTAAGAATGACCAATGGGCAGGTGGGTCTCCCTGTCACTGAGGCTGCCCTGGGTGCCTGCGTGCCAGGAGCTTTTTGAAACTGGTGGGTGGGAGTGGGGGCTGCAGCACTCTTTAATGTGGTTGGTTGCACAGGGTCTGCTGACCACCTGGCCTGAGGTGGGCACCCTGGGCCTTCCTGGGAGCCTGCAGTCATCTTACAGGGTTGGAGCCAGGGGTGCGGGTGGGTGGGTTGGGGGGTATGTCCTGGCCTGAGTCTGCTGGGAGTGGGCATCCTCTGCCAGGGACCCATGAGTGGCTGCTGTGGTGGTCTAGAGGGTTGTGGGCAGCATGGACGCTCCCTGTTGGCCCCACCCACTCCGAAGAGCTCCTGGCCCAGGTACCTGTGTGGGACAGTCCCACCACCCCTTCCCCTAGGGCTTTGCATAGGCCCTTGAAGACCCATCCTAATAGCCCTTTGGAGTCCTGGCCCCCTCCCTGCCCTCTGCTCCCCTAGGATGGTGCTCCTGGCCCTGGGTTCTCAGGCTGGCCTCCAGGCAGGTGTGAGTGGCAGCCGCAAGTCCTCTTTAGGGACCCCCAAGGGGGATGATTCCAATGTCGGAAGGGCAGGGAGCAGGGTTCCCAAGCCAGCCCCTCACTACATCTGGTCCAGTTTTGAAATTCCTCGAAGGAGGGGCTGTGGGTCGGACACCTGGCCCTAGGCCTCGACTGCCAACAACCTCCTAGGCTGGGTTCCTGTCCCTCACCCCAGGGGTCTGCAGATCCCCTATGTTGGCCTTTGAGGATGGTCACCAACCTGGGCGAGAGGGAGCCTGTCTTTGTGCCACCGCAACACCCCCTTCTCCGTGGCAGCCCCACCCACAGATGAATGTCAGGGCAGGGTCCCTGCTGCCCGTCTGCTTGGTGTAAAGTGTGAGGGAGACAGACTCCAAGTTCTCTCATGGCCCCGGAAACCAGGTGGCTGCAGCCCCCGTGCCCTCAGCCTCCATCCTACAGAAATTCCATGGCAGGGGCACTGCCAGGGGTCTTCTGGAGCCAAGCCAGAGATCATGGGTGGATACTCTCCCCTACAGTGGGCTTAGGGGTACACAGGGACCCACTGCCCCGTCCCAGTCCCCACCAACACAGCCTCCGGAGGGAGCCACAATCCAGGATTGGAACCCAGCTGTGCCTACGTGTCTGTTTTGTGGGACGCAGAAAGGGAAGCAGGAAGGAAACTGAGGGTCAGCAATCTCGCGGGTGGCAGCTCTCTCATCGCGGAAGCCTAGTATAATATGCACCCATCTCATCCACGTAGTGAACTTGAAAATTAAATCAATGAACAATTAAAGGAGAACCTGTGCGTTTAAGAAGTGGCTGAACTGTCCCAGTGTGTGTCCTGTGTCTGTGGGGTTGGGAGTGGGCTGTGAGCTCACAGAGCGTCTGCTCCACGTGGAACTCCAGGCTGGAGCCAGTTATGAATCTCACTTTTATCACCATGATGATGAATTGTTCTAGTGACAGTGGCGGTTTTCAGAAATGAGCAGGTGAAGGACATGCAAGCCCACTTTCCTCTCCGGAGCCCAAGGGGTGGGGGTCAGGGAGGAGGTGAGGCCCACTGCTGGGGGTGGGGCCGGCTGGGGCCACCCCTGCTGCCCCTCAGGGCCCAGCCCCTCCCAAGGAGCTTCCTGCTGGCCCAGGACTGAGCCTGGGGCCATGAGTCTTCTTCGAGGGTCTAGACCAGGATGGGGCCTGGAGTAACAAAAGGAGAAAAGGGGACAGGAAGGAGGCAGGTCTGTGGTGGACGTCCACACTGCCCGGCTGAGGCCCTGGGAGGGGCCTGCCCCCTGCCCTGGGTCGGCTCTCACCACCACCGCTCCTTCCCCAGTCCAGGGAGACGTGGGCGAGTCGGGACCCAGGACACAGCCCCTGAAGAAGCGGAAATGGGAGAGGTCCACGGGGGATGATGCGTGGCAGGGGCGAGAGGGGAAACTGCTGGAAATACTTTCATAAGGTGTGAGCTCTGCATGCCTGTGTTTGCAGTACACAGACGTGTGCACACCGCACACAAGCACGTGTGGGCCTGGCCCCTTACGAGGCCAGGCTGACCACAGGCCAGGGCTCAATTCTTAGGGGGATGGTGACAGTCATTATGTGGCATCTCCAACATCAGACAGGGACAGGAACCCTGAACAAACGACCAACTTTACCGTAACAAAGGAAAGCAAAGAAGGACCCCTGCCGGGAAGCCAGGCTGAGCCGACTAATTACCCCTTAACTTGATAAGTCCCAGGAAGCAACCAAAGTCATCTCTCAGTGCCTATAGGTCAGGGGCAGGGGCTCTCACGGGGCTACAGTCAGGGCGTTGAGCACACAGTGACTGGCAGGAGGCCTCAGTCCCTCACCGCATGGACCCTCCACCTGGCTGTTTGAGGGTCCTCACAACATGGCAGCTGGGCCCCCAGAGCCAGTGGTCCAAGAGGAAGCAGGTAGGAAGATGCACAGTCTGACCCTGAAGTCTCTTCTCTTTGTTAGCAGTGAGTCCCTAAGCACACCCACCCTCCAGGGAGGGGAGTTAGGCTCCACCTTTTTTTTTTGAGACCGAGTCTTGCACTGTCACCGGGGCTAGAGTGCCCTGGTGTCAGCCTAGCTCACAGCAACTTCCAACTCCCGGCCTCAAGCCATCCTCCTGCCTCAGCCTCCCCAATAGCTGGGACTACAGGTGCCCACCACCACGCCCAGCTAATTTTTTATATTTTTAGTAGAGACAGGGTCTCGCTTGTGCTCAAGCTGGTCTTGAACTCCTCAGTTTGGGCTTGTCTGATGTCTTCTCATGATCGGACTGGGTTATGCATTCTTGGCAAGAGTACTAGAAAAATGACAGGTGTCTTTGCTGAATTATCTCCCAGGGGTCCTGACATCAGCATGTCCTGTTACGGGTGACGTTGACCTGATTTCTACACGTTTAAACTATCTTTCCCTTTGTAGTTAATACATACTGGGAGAGGCAGCATGGCTGCCCCCCAAGACGTCCACGTCCTAACCCACGGAATCTGGGAACGTGTCTGGCTACATGGCAAAGGGGAACGCAACTAAGATGCAGATAGGAGGAAGCTTGCTCCTCAGCCAACTTTAAAACGGGGAGCCTGCCCTGGATTATCCAACACGCCCAGTGTCACGAGGTGCTTAAGAGTGGAGGCAGGAGAGTCAGTGTTGGGGTGAGAGGTCCAACCCTCCTCGCTGGCTCGCAGTAGCGGGCGGGCCGAGAGCCAAGGGATGTAGGTTCCTCCAGGTGCTGGGAAAGGACGATTCTCCCCCGACCTTCCAGAAGAACCGGCCCTGCAGATACCTTGGTTTAGCCAGTGAGGCCAGGCTGGACTTCTGACCCACAGAGCAGGAAGAGAATAACACATTTGTACTTTCCAGCCACTGAGTTCGAGGAGATTTGTTACGGCAGCAGCAGAAAGCTAATCCAAGTATCTTGGAGGAGATGTTTTGAGACCATGCAAATCTGTGTCATCTCACACTGTCTCCCACTGCCTTTGGCAGCTATCTGTGGATTTGTCTGTAACAGACAATTGTGATTTTCTAGTTCCTTCCATGCTTATTAGTTGGAATTCCACCGTCAGGAAGAGCAACCCTGTCTCCCCACTTACTCGACTACGTATTTCTGTCCGTGTGGACTCCTCAGTATTTATTCCACTCTGGGGTTAGGATCTGGTACTGTCGGCACATCCAATCTCCGGCCGGCGGGAGCCTGCAAGTTGTTCCTCTGTTCTCAGTCAAGGCTCCATCTTTCTCTGAGGACCGCCCTGTTTTCCAGGTGTTCATTAAACACTGGCTGGGCTGTTATAATAGAAATACCGTACGCAAGGTGCTTATAAACAACAGGAATTTAATGCTCACTGTTCTGGAAGCTGGAAGTCCAAGATCAAGGCACCAGCAGGTGCAGTGTCTGCTGAGGGCCCACTTCCTCATTCGTAGATGGCGCCTTCTCATGTCCTCACATGGGGCAAGGGGTGAGGGGTCTCTCTGGGGCCCCTTCTATAAGGGCACTAATCCCATTCAGGAGGGTCCCCCCAGAGACAGCGGCCCTCCTTCGAATCTCCCTCACCTGCCTCAGCAGACTCAGGACTAACTTCAGGCTTTGGAGTAAACAGAAGCTGTAACCCTCAGTAGCCTGCAGTTTTTGAACTTGCGATGTTTGTGACCCAGAACTTATAAACCTAGCAGGTCTGGTCCACCCCTGTGCCTTCACACCACGGTGGTCTGGCCTCCTGCTCCCGTCATCCCTGGAAGCGGATTGGCGGGAGGAACGGGGGGGATGGGGTCCCAGGGAAGGAGGGAGCGCAGGCCCTGCCCCTTCCCTGTCAAGCAGGTGTGATGCAGCCAGCTGCCCAGTCCCCAGAGCCCTCCAGCACTGCCCTTTGACTTTACTGGCATTTATTTCCCAAACGTGAGGACAGGCAAACTCAGACAAATGACCAACACACAGACTGTGCACCCCTCTCATATCTACCAGACAATAATTAAAATAGCAGCACTGACAAGGGCTCAATAGTTTAATTTTTAAAGGCTTTCCCCATCACTGGTTTTAGTCCATTCTTCATTGTTGAAAACAATGAAAATGCACCTCTCCTAATGATAGTATCAGTGAGGCCTGCCGCAGCTCCTCCTGCGGGCAGTCAGTGCTCCACCCACGTTCTAACTTCAGGCAATGCAGCTTTTCATCCAACTCCTGAGTTCGCCGACAGCTGCTAGTGGCAAGAGTAATGATAGTGATCACATTTGAGAGGTCGCACAAGGTGCCCTGTCCTGAGACCCGGCAGTCTCAGCCACCCTCCTGGCAGATGGGGAAACCCGACACAGGAAGGCTGCAGGCCGGGCAGCCTTCCCCCACGAGTCCTGCCCGCAGCCCACCAGCCGGGCCATGGTCCTGAGGCCTCAGGACCCAGGCTCTGGGCAGGGCAGGTAAGTAGCGCTCACTGCCACGTGGGGGCCTCACACTGTCCTTTTTAATCAAACAGCATGACTCGCCGTCCCCCCTGTCAAAGTTCGCTTAACGATGTTTACCTTCTTACATTCTGGGAGATCCAAGGACTTTATATTCCAGCCCTTTACTCACAATTGAAAAAAACAGGAGCACTTCTCAGGGCATCCCCAACACTACATCTGTGTGATTTTTCGGCTCCCAGTTAACTGAGGAACTGAATTTTAACTTTCATCAAGTTTAAATCCCCCACATGTGGCCAGTGGCCACAGCACCGCGTGGTACTGCGCAGACTCAGCAGTAACATAACGTTCAAAGCTCTTTTGAAAGTTTATTATAAAAAATAAAAGACATGAATTTTAACATTTGAACTTCCGTCAAGCGTGAGAAGTAAACCGGGGCTGGCTACCCCTCCGAGCGCGCCCTGCAGGCTTCTCTCTTGCTAGGCTCTTCGTCCCCAGGTGTGCGATCCCAGGTAGACAGCAGCTCGCTCTGGCCGCGTGGCCCCTTCACGCGCTTGTCCTCCACTCCTAACGCCTTCCCAACGCCCGTTCCCACGGCGGCGGCTCCGCGGGCGAGCCCGCCGCGCGCCCGTGCGGAGGCAGCATCTGGGCCCTGGGGGCCGGTCGCGGTGCGCACACCTGGAGGCCCATCGGTCCCGGCCCCGCTGGCCACCCCGGCCCGCCGCGCGCCACGGGCCGCCGTCCCCACGGTCCCCTCGCCCACGAGGGAGTCAGCGCCCCAGCCGGGCCCCAGCTCAGCCCGCGGCGCGAACCCGCCACCCGTTAGTCGGCGGCACTAGGACCCCACCACGTACGCCAGCGCATGCGCGCCGGGGCCCGTCGAGCCTTATTTCATGGCTCCTCCCGCCTCCTCGCGGAGCGCCAAATAAGTCGCGGGTCCTCCCCCGCCCTACGTGCGCGCCTCCGCCGACTGCGTCACTAGGAAGCGCGCGCCCGCGCCGCCGCCGCCGCCGCCGAATCCCCAACAAGGAGCGAAGCCCGCGGCCGCCGCCGCCGCCCGCCGCCGTCGCCGCCCGCGCCGCCGCCACCGCCGGGCGCCCGAGCAGGCCGGGGCGGCCCCAGGTAAGCGGCGCCGGGGCGCCCGCAGGCCCCCCCGCGGCGAGGCCTCTCGCTCCGCTCACGCGCCGCCGTCCAGTCAGGGGTCCCTGCGGAGCGTCAGGACGTTACGGCGGGGGGAGGGGAGGGCCGGGGGAGGGGCGGCGGGTGCGCGAGGGCGGCGGCGTCAGGCGCGACGGCGGCGTCAGGCGGGCGGGCGCGGGCGGCGGCGCGGGCGGCGGCGCTTCCTGCCTCCATTTTGGGCCGGGGCGGGCCGGGTTCTTGCGGCCTTCTCGGGTCCGCGTCGGTGTAAACCGGCTTGTGGGGACTGGTGGTGCAGACACCGGCTGGGGGGGACCACGATCGATGCAGACACCGGCTGGGGGGGACCAGTGTCAGTGTAGACCGGCCTGTGGGGACCAGGATCAGTGTAGACCGGGCTGGGGGGACCAGTGTCAGTGCAGAGACTGGCTTGGGGTGGGGACCAGGATCAGTGTAGACCGGCCTGTGGGGACCAGGATCAGTGTAGACT